>JAJPUD010027704.1:0-15327 GCA_023553655.1 Myrmecobius fasciatus | reverse complement strand
TCTCTCTCTCTTTCTCTCCATCTCTCTCTATTTCTCTGTCTCTCTCTCTGTCTTTGTCTCTGTGTCTCTGTCTCTCTCTGTCTCTCTCTTTCTCTCCATCTCTATCTCTGTGTGTGTGTGTGTGTGTGTCTCTGTCTTATCTCTCTGTCTCTGCCTCTCCCTCCCTCCTTCCCCGCTCCTAGCAGTTCAGGCTTAGTGACTTCCCAGGACCATTCAGCTAGTAGGCATCTGAGGCTGAACTTGAGCTCGGGCCCTGCTGAGTGCAGGCCGGGCGCCCTCTCCGCTGCACCACCCAGCTGCCCCTCTGCCTCTCTTCTCCCCCAGACCACCCCATGAATCACTGAGTCCCTGTTCCAGCATTCCACACAAGTTGGTCATCCTCCTGTGCTTGAGGAGGCCTAGGGACTGACAGCTCGCTCCCCGCCCTGGGTGTTCTTGGGCCCCCCTCCTGCTGTTCCATCTGTTCTGAGGGCGGCCCATCGGGGTCCAGCTGAGCCAAGCTGATCCCTCTCCCATGAGACAGCTCTGCAGATGCCGCGGCTCTGGGCTTGGGTCACAGCGCCTACTGTGTGCCTGAGTCTGTGCTGCCTCCTGGGAACAGGAGGATAAAATTGAAGCTCCCCTTGGCCCCCAGCCCTTGTCCAGGCTGTAGCCCCCTCCTCTCCCCCCAGCTCCCCCCGACGCCGGCCGGCCCTTTCCATTGCCTAGGGCTGGGGTTCCTGCCTCCTCCCCAGCTCCATTACGCCATCCGTGCTCGCCAACCCTCGGCGCTGCCCACGGACAGCAATCTGTCAGCGGACACTGTGGGTGTGACGCCAACTTTCCCTTGAGGTGCTCGGCCACTGAGCAGCAGGGGGGAGAGAGGGAGGAAGTCCCCAGAAGGCAGAGGAAGAGCTGGCTGGGAGGGCCCTGCCCACCTGGGGGCAACTTCTGAGCCTCCGACAAGGGGGGTGGAGGGCAGAGGATGTGACGAAGGACTTCCTCCTGGGGATCCTGTGCGCCTAGGCGTTGGAAACGTTTCCACAGTGGCTTAAGGCAGACACAGGTGCTCTCCACTTTGTAGAGGAGAAAAGGGGACTTGGCTAAGGTCACCTAGCTGGAGGGGGTCAGAGAGGAGGCTCCGGGCCCGTTGCCTCCTGACTCTGAGCCCCCCATCCTCGGGCAGCCCACAGCACGGGGACAAGAATTCTCGTACAAAGCCTTGACAGGAAGGCTTGGCTCAGGAGGTGGCCACGGGGCCTCCTGTGGCATGGCACTGGGGGTCATTCAGAGGCGGGCAAGGCAGGTGTGGGGGAGGAGAAGCCCCCCCAAGGTTTGAGGTTTCAGCTCCAGCCTTCACGTGCCCTCCTAGGCTGGAGGCCGCATTAGTGTCTGCTTTCTGCGGTGCCATGAGCGTGGCCAAGCCGAGGACGTGGAGAGGTGGGCATGAAGCTAAACCCTGCCTTCAGGTAGCGGGGCCCTGAATCAGGGAGTTGGGAGGGGGCCTCTGAGGATGGGGAAGGGCCTCCAAGGACGGGCCGGGCCTCCGAGGACGGGAAGGGCCTCCGGGGAAGGGCACTTGCCGCCTCCTGAAGCGGGCCACGGCTCTCTGTGAGGGCCCCTGTTGTTAGGGGCTAGCCCGTGAGGCCTTTTGTCACCTCCTCCCTGGAGCTTGTTCTGATCTCAGGGCTAAGCAGACCAGAGCTCACCCCGTGACCCCAGAATACGCCTCCATCGTTCTCTGGGGGACCCCGTCTGTGGTCTTCTCGACGTCTCGGGCCACGTCTTCTGGGCTGTGAGTCTCTTCCCCACACGTGCCTTCCAGAATTGAGCAAGGACTCTCAGGGTGGTCTGAGTCGGGCAGAGGACAGAGGGAGGGACCCAGACACAGTGTCCCGTGGAAAGATCATTAACCCGATCCTGCCCCTGAGGCTCATTCACTCCGACTCTGTGGGTCTCAGCTTCTTCAACTTTAAAATGAGGGGATTGGCCCGGATGGTCCCTGAGGGCCCTTCCAAATACAGATATATTGTCTAAGATCTCATTGATGAATTTTGATTCCTCTATTACCCTGGGTCTCATCCCCGCTGTGACCCCCAGATCGTTTTCCACACATGCTCCAGGCTAGCCTTGCCACCCACTCAGTACCAAGGCAGTTGGTCTGAGTTTTTGGCCCCTTGGTTAGAAGTGTGTGGTCACTCGTGGGCTCGATCCTATTCCTGGCTGGCACGGGATCTTTGGCCCGCTCTTTCCTACCTAGACCGTTTTGCCCTTCCTTGGGCATCCTGGAGCTCCCTACTCTTGAAAGCCGCCATATTGGTCAAGAACTTGGCGTGGACTGGTCGTCAGGTTGGCCCTCTTGCAACTCAGAACTCCTGAGCTCCCGCGGCCCGGCACACGGCGCAGTGCCCGGTGACAGGCGCTTCGTAAACCTGGACTGACGCACCCGCTCGGCTCCCCAGGGGCAGGGCCTGGCCAGGAGGTCTCCTGGTCTGCAGCTGGGGGCTTTGGGTCTGTCCGTGTCTCTGGTTTTCAGCCCCGTGTTTTTCACACATGCTACTTAGGAGATGAATAGTTACCTCCTAGCTGAGGGGGGGCGGCCGTTGGGCCGGGACGATGGAAGTAATCTCTGCCTTTCCCCGCTCTTCTCTCCCAGGGACTCCGACCGTCATGTTAAGGTGAAGCCTCGAAGTTCCGTGCTGAACATGCTCAAAAGGTTTGACAAAATCAGGTTCAGAGGTCACAAGAGAGATGAGTTCCTCGATTTAGCCGAGTCTCCCAACGCATCCGACACCGAGTGTGGCGATGAGATCCCCGTGAAGATCCCTCGGACGTCCACCCGAGACGGCGAGGAGCTGCGGGACCCTGTGAGTGCGTGGGAAGGGGTCTGGTCAGCTTCACGGGGAAGGGGCAGCCTGGCTGAGGGCGGGGGACCGGCTTCCTGTTTCCCCTTTCATTACTGAGCCCGGGCAGCTTTCCCCATCCGCATGGTCGTAGCTCGCTGCTCAAGGGCTCCAGATCTCCTGGGATTCCCCCTGTCGTTGGTCTGGGTTCCAGCCCGTTTAGATCTCCCCCTGGGTTGTCATCCCCCCGGTATAGACCCCTCCACCACAGCTGGGGGAGCACGGGGGCCATTCACCATCAGGAGTGTCACTGTTGGCTTGTAATGGGCCCACGTAGCAGGAAGGTGGCCTGGTCCTGGAGCTCCCGTGCCCTGTGACTGTGGGCAGCCCCTCCGCTGATGGCCAGCAGGCTCTGCCTTGTCAGACAAGGGGCTCCATTCCTACAACCCCATGCTCCTGGGCTGGGTGCTACCCACTGCCACAGACAGAGGTCAGGGCTCTGCTTTCCCAAGCAGCATCCGCCATCTTCTCTCTCTCTCTCTCTTTTTTTCTTTTTGCTGAGGCAATTGGAGTCAAGTGACTTGCCCAGGGTCACACAGCTAGGACGTCTTAAGTGTCTGAGACCAGATTTGAACTCAGGCCCTCCTGACCTCAGGGCTGGTGCTCTATCCACTACAGCGCCACCTAGCTGCCCCTTGCCATCTTCTCTTTTGAGCTGTTCCTCCCTCTCCTTCATCTGGAGACAGCCCCCAGGCGCAGTGGTTGGGCTCCAGAGGGGATAATATAAGTCACCCCAGTATTCTGTGTCCTGAAGCATTTCCTATTAAGTAGGCGAAAGACCAGCCGTCAGCTCCATTTTACAGATAGGGAAATCGAGGCCCCAGGCTGCCTTCCAGCCTGACTTCTGCCAACATACCCAACTGAAATCAATCACTGTGAGGTAATGAAACAAGTCCTCATATCAGCTATGGCTGATGTGTCCGCCCTCAGCTTACCAAGGCTGCAGTGGTGTAAGTCACCTGGGATCCAGGCTCCTAAGGCCCCCAGTCTAAGAAGGCCTGAGGCTGGACCTAGATGCCCCGTGGGCCCAGATGCCACATGGGCTGCCCTCTGTGCCAGGTTGGAGGCCAGGCTTCTGGGCTACCCGGGCCAAGGCCCACGTGAGGGTGGATGTTAACAGCTCTCCTAGAGGTAGCAGGGTGGCAGCTGGGACGCCCTGTCTGGCTCCTGTTCTCCACTCCCCCAGGACGAGTGTGCCCACAAGGGGGGGTGCCCCACGCAGACTCCACAGGGCACTGGAAATTTTCCAGGAGCATTTTTTTGTAATATTAATCTTTTATAATAGGGCAGTGTCTGTACTTTTGCTTCTGGCTCTAATTAATAATTTACTTGGGATTTTTAGAAAAAGCTAGCCAGCGCCTCAGCTTGTTGGCTCTTGTCCACCAACCCATTAATCTCAGGGGGAGAGAGTGGGAGAGGCCGGGGGGAGGCGTGCTGCTGCTTCTGGCCCCTGAGGAGGCCCCCAGACCCAATCTGGGAGGCTGGGAGGGAGTGTGTGTGACGTGCATGTGGGGGGATGTATTGTGTGTTATATGTGTGGGGCTGTGTAGGTGTGTATTATACGTGTGTATGTGTGTGTTGTGTGTGGGTGTATGTGTGCTATATGCATGTGGAGGTGGGTGTTATATGTGGGTATGTGTGTTATATGTATGTGGGAGTGTGTGTGAGTGGGTGTTATATGTATGTAGGGGTATATGTGTGTGTTATGTGTATGTGGGGCTATGTGTGTTATATGTATGTGTGGGTGTGAATGTTATGTGTGTGTGCGAGTGTATGTGTGTGTATTATATGTCAGTGGGGGTGGGGTATGTATTGGGGGGGATGTGTGGATGTAATGTGTGAGTGTGTGTATTGTGTATGTGTGTTAGTATTATATGTGTGTGTATTATATGTGTGGGAGAGATGTGTGTGTTGTGTGTGTGTTACGGAAGGGGACCAGGAAAGGCTTTATGCAAAGATGGCGCCCCACCAGGGTCTCGAAGGAAAGGGGGAATCTGTGAGGCAGAGGGAGGAGGGAGTGTGTTCTGGGCATGAGGGCATGGGCAGGGCAAAAGCACAGAGGTGGGAAAGGAACTGAGGAGTCCAGTTTGACAGATCGGAGAAGGCCAAATTGAACCTGGAGAGTGAGTCCTGGATGGATGGAAAGTGAGCCCATGGGTGGATTGCTTCTTCCTGGTGGCAGTAGCACTGTGTCTGTCAGGGCTCCATCCTCCCCTCCCTTCCCCTCCCTGTAGTCTCTCCTCGGTTCCAGTTTCCACTTCTCGGCAGCCGATTCCCAAGTGGATCCCCATGCCCATTCGTGCTCTGCCCACTAGACAGCGCCATCCGGCCTCAAAGTCACTGTGTCTAAGATTGAACTTGGTACCTTCCTCACAGCAAACCCCTGGCCCTGCCAGCCTCCCAGCCACCTCCAGGGGCATGGACTTGTCCGGGGATGTTGTCTCCGTGGCCTGTGGCTTCATACTGTGCCCAGCGTGGCCATCCCCCGGTGCAGGCCTCCATCCCCCTAATACCCATAGTCTCTCCACCCTGCCTCACCCTCACCTTCCACAATGGGCTTTCTAATGCTGAGCCCACTAATGAAGGGGAACTGGGTGGGGAGAGAGTTGGGTTCTGAATTCTGCCTGCAGCTCTGACATAATCCCAGACAAGGCCCCTCCGGACTCAGAGCATTAGTCTCATCTGGGGAATGAAATAATACTCACACAGAGCTGCTGCAAGGAGAGTGCCTGGCGTGCAGTAGGGAACTAATAAATGCCTGTCCCCTCTTGTGGCTTTCCTGACCTGTTACATGGAAGCTCTGCTCCAACTGACGGCATCCCACATGCCTCAGGGGCTCCCCTGCCTTCGTTCAGAAAGTGTGCACAGACGTGTAAGCACAAAGTGTGTCCCCAGATCTGATGGGGACGTATAAAGTCACCGTAAGAGGGAGGGAGGGTTGTCCCCTGGGGGCCCCAGACTGGACTTTGAGGGAGGCCCAAGGACAGGACGGAGGGCACTCTGGATCCATGAGACCGTGGACTTTCCTCGGGAGTGGACACCCCAGCCTGTTTGCTTTGATTATGCTTCCTGTGGCTGCAGCATGGCATGACTTGGCGGCATCTCTGAGTGACAGTCAGAGGCTGGTTGGGCTATCGGCCCCCATCACTCCTTCTGGCCGCTGGCACGGTGGCCCTCACGAGACGACAGTGCTTTGGACACATTGTCTCTCCAGCAGTGGAGCCTGGAGCAAGAACAATGCTTCTGAGGGGTTCCGCTCATGTTTGGGGAATGAAGCCTCAGGGCCCTTGTGTGGCTCCTGGTGCAGGGATGAGCTCTCCCAGTGAGCTTCAACCACAGCCCCAACCATGGCTAGGGCCGTAGATTCCACCAGAAAGTTAGAAACCCAGTGTAAAACTTCCCATAAATCCCCAATATATTTCTTGAGATTTTTTTGTGAAGATTCTTTTGAATCTTAATTTTTTAGTTCTTCCTCCCTGTTTTGTGTTATCTCTAGAGTTTTAGCCCTTACCCAAATCATTGATAAAAGTGGTAAACAGAGACTTCTGGGGGTGGAGCCAAAATGTCAAAGTGAAGCAGGAAGTTGCTTGAACTCTCTCAGTTTCCCTCGAAAACCACATGAAACCAAACCTCTGATCACAGTCTGATGGAATGAAACCACTCCTCAGCTCAAGATAGACTGAAAAAACTTCAAGAAAGGTCAGTCTCGCTGGGGTGAAAAGGGTGTTCAGCCCAGCTCAAACAGCTAAAAAAAGCTGGCGAGAGGGCCTTAAACACAACAAATCAGCAACTAAGACTCTTGGTCCTGGCTCAGTACTGGAGCAGATCAATGGGACAGCCTCCAGTCCTAGCTCAGAAGGCAAATTCTGGGAAACCAGGCTGTTTTCTGAAAAGAGCAAGCAAAGCTACCGCCTACAAACACAAGGGGCACCTGTGCTCAAAACCAAGGCTCAGAGGTGCACAGGAAGCTTGGGACACTACCACCTATATGCCAGGAGCAGAGATAAAGCATAAAAGTAAAAAAAAAAAGAGAGAAACTACTAAAAGAAAAGGAAAGAAAATGAGCAAGAAACTGGTGATGGGGCATACCAGAACATTAACTCAGAAAAAGACAAAATGTCCACAGAGCAAATCTCAAACAATGATATGAATTGGTCTCAAACCCAAAGAGGCTTCTGGGAAGTGCTCAGAAAAGACTTTAAAAAGCAAGTAAGAGAGATAGAAGGGAAAAACTGAGAAAAAAAAATGAGCGGTATGCAAGAGTCAGCAGCTTGGAAAAGGAAGGGAAAAAAATTGAAGAAAACAGCTCCTTAAAAAATACAATTGGTCAAATGCAAAAAAAAAATCCACTGAAGAAAACAACACCTTCAGAAGTAGAATTAATCAAATGGAAAAGGAGATACAAAAGCTAATTGAGGAAAATCATCCATTAAAAATGAACAGGGCAAATGGAAGCTAGTGACTCTATGAGACAGCAAGAATCAGTCAAACTAACAAGAATGAAAAAAAATGAAAGAAAATGTGAAATATCTCATTGGAAAAACAGCCAACCTGGAAAATAGATCTAGAAGAGATAATTTAAAATTATTGGCCTATGTGAAGGTCATGACCAAAAAAAGAGCCTGGATAGCATTCTTCAAGAGAAACAGTGGGGGAAATACTCATTGAAAGAGTCTGTCAATCATCTTCAAAAAGAGATTTCACAAGGAAAACCCCAAGGAACATTGTTACAAAACTCCAGAACTACAACTTCAAGGAAACGATATTGCAAGCTTCCAGACAAAAACAATTCAGATATCAAGGAGCAATAGTCGGGATTACTCAATATTTGGCAGCTTCTAAAATAAAGAATTGGAGGGCCTGAAATACCATATTCCAGAAGACAAAGGACCTGAAGTTACAACTAAGAATTAACTACCCAGTGAGACTCAGCATCGTTTTTCAGGGGAGAAGATGAAGCTTCAATGAAGTAAAAGATTTTCCATCATTTCTATTGAAAAAGCCCAAAACTAAACAGAAAATTTAATCTACAAACACGGGACTCAAAAGAAGAATAGAAAGGTGTTTACCTGTGTAGGGGGAAAACATGTATTATTTAAAGGATAAAAGTGGTTAATGGCCCCAGACTAAACACAGATCCCTGGAACCCTTCACCATGGTGATAAGTCACTCACAAGGTGGTTCTGTTAGACTACATTCTCATCTAGTCCAGCTCTTGCCACCTTTCCCACCAGACATTTCATCAAAAGCTGGGCTGAGATATAAACTGTGTCTGCATAGTCCTTCCCCTGCTAACCTAGTCATCTGGCAGTAAAGAAGGCCAAGTTAGAGGGACCCAGCCTGTGCTTGCTGCAACCAGGCAGGCTCTGGGGAATGAGGGCACCCAGTCATCCTGGCCCAGCCTGTGCTTGCTGCAACCAGGCAGGCTCTGGGGAATGAGGGTACATTCACGTGGAGGTGGGCCTCGTGCATCGAAGGCAGGCTCACGGCCTCCCCTTTGCAGGCTCTGTTTGCTTCCCTTTTTTGGAGGCAGCCTTCAGTAACGCAGTGCTTCTGTTTTCCATGACCTTCCACATGGTCTGAGACTGGCTCTGCAGCACACTGTAGGGCCTCTCTCCACTGATAGGACTTAGGATGGTTCATTTTGTGTTCCCCTCCCCCTGCCCCGAGGGCAGGCCATTTTGTTTTGGTCCATGTGCCAGGTACCCGGTAAGTGCCGGTAAAATAGAACACCATCTGTCCGATGGCAGAGAGAAGTAGGGGAGAAGGGAGAGACAGAGAGACAAACATAGGTAAGAAGTAGGTGCTAGGCCAGGGTGTCTGGAATGAAAAGTGGGCAAAGGGACGTCCTTAGAAATTTGTGGGCAGAAGCAGATTTGTCTCTGAAGGCAACAGTGAGCCCTTGAAGGTTTTAGAGCTGGGATGGCGGTGACAAGGCCTGATGGTTTGGCTGCCATGTGGAGAGGCGAGGCGAGGCAGAGACCCAGGAGAGGACTTTAGAAAGGGGCCTACATTCTTCTACCCTGCTCCTGACTAGAGGGAGGGAGCACAACGGACGTCAAAGACAGTTTTAGCAAGGAGGCCCTTCCTTTTTGGAGTTGGGTTTTAAAAGATTTAGCAGGCCAGGCCTCAGGACTGGTGCAGAAGAGTAATAGGGGACCTGGGAGGGTTTTCAATGCCAAGTCTGGGCCCCAAAGCTTTGTGAGCAGGAGGAAGGGGATGCCATGTGGAGTGTGATCCTCACTGTAGCCGAGCTCCTGGCCATCAGTGAAACCTGCTGGGAGGAGGGCCTTGCCCAGAGTGTAATCCCACCCTCTGTCCTCCTTGGGAAGTCCCCTGCCCTGCCTCCCCACCCAGTACAAGCTCTGTCAGGGCTGGGTCACTCCCTGGGAAGGCCCCCTTCTCTCCCCTCCAGTATAAGCCCTGGGAAGGTGAGGTCTCCCTCTGTCCTCCCTGGGACGGCCCTCTTCTCCCCCCAAATATAAACCCTATGAGGGTGGGCTTTCCCTCCGTCCTCCCGAGGAAGCCCCCTGTCCCCAGTATAAGCAGTATGAGGGTGTAGAAGCCCCTTGTCCCCCAGACTCACAGAAGGCTACATAGGGTTGGGTGTCTGTGGATCACAGGCCTGTCCCTCATGTCGAGGTCTGACTTCTCACTTTCTCATGGTCTGCAGAAACGCCTGGATGTGCTAATAGGCACCTTCTCCCCTTGCCCAGCCCACAGAAAGTAGGGCGCTCCCCCATGGGTCCCTTGACTGGCTACCTTTGTGGTGGCCCTGACAGCAGGGGCTGTCTGCAGGCCTCTGTCTCTTGGGATCACAGGGCCCCATTCCTCCCCAGCTGCTCCAGCCCCTCCTACAGTCTGTCCTGTGCTTTGGGGGGGGCAACACTAGGGATTCTCCTCGGGCCTTTCCGATAACCCCCCCCCCCGGGGCACACGTGATCTGCCTGAGATGCCCAGAAGGTGCCTGTCCTGGGGCCAGGCCCGGGGCTGCCTGTCAGCACCTAAGAGTGTTGGGAGGAGCTTGCCATTTCACTCTGGGGAGGATGAGAGGGTTGGCCAGGGGTGGAGGGGCTTCAGCTGCTTTCTCCCTCTGCTGGAGCCCCCGAGCACCCTGGGAGCTTGAGGGCAGCAGTGGTGTCGGGAGGAGCTGAGATGGGCAGAGCTGCCCTGGCCTGGAGGCCTTTGCTGGCCCAATGATCTCAGACCGCATTGGGAGAGGGACTGCAGGGGACTGTGGTCTGCCCCCACTCCCCCCTCAAGCTCTGCACTCTGTCATTCCTTCAGGCTGGTCCGGGCACTCTCATCATGGCTGCCGGAGTCCAGGATTATAACCGGACAGAATTTGACCGACTAAATGAAATCAAAGGGCACCTGGAAATTGCCTTATTGGAAAAACATTTTTTGCGTAAGTCACAGAAAAGGGCCCAGGGTGGGTGGGCAGGGGCTCTGGCTGAGCCTCTGGGTAGCCAGGAGGGGCTGTGAGGAGCTCTTGGGTTAGGGCTGCAGCCCAGCAGGGGGAGGGGGCGAGCCTTGCTATTGGGTCTCTAAGGAGAAAGCTTCTGCTGCCACTGAGGCGGCTCGAGGAAAATGGTCGACGGGAGGCCTGGAGAAGCTGGCTCTGGGGGAGGTTCTGGGTGGGCAGGAGCAGCTTTGGAGCCGCACTATTTAGGGATGCTGGCATCAGGGTCGGGAGCTCTGAGAGTCTGACCTCCCCTCTCCAAGGTGGTGAGCAAAGCTCTGCCTTGGGCTTTAGCCTCCTTCCCCAGCCTCTCTGACCAAGGACGGGCATCCTCTTGAGCCAGGGTGGACCTCCCACAAAGGGCCAGACCTGCATGGGCGGGCTCGCCGGCCTCAGACCTCCCTGGGCAGCTGAGCCTGCTGCTCGGCCTGCCACGGGCCCTATAGATGCCAGGTCTGGGCACGGAGGTGGGGGCACTCCCCCTGGCAACATCACAGTCCAGTTACAGACCCAGAAGTCCCCATGGTTGGGAACCCCGCCGCGAGTTATCAGGACGACCTGCTCCCAGAAGGGAGAATCATCTCCATAAGGGCCCTGCCCCCTCTGGCCTGCCTCTGGGAAGGGGGAGCTCACTACCTCACAGGGCCGGCAGCAGAGTTGGAGGGGATGGGCCACGGAGACCGGAGTGACAGAGTAAATCAAGGCAGTTCTCCCCACACAATGCTGTCTATTCACAGAGGTGTGGTACCTGACAGTAAAGGATGTAGCCGTGATGGGCATTCGGAAACAGAGAACTGAGCACAGTCAGTCAGTTTGTCTGTCTGAGGAGAACCGGTGTGGGGTCATCGGCCTCTCCTGATGACCCCTAGGGAGGCCCACAGGGTGTCCTCTGATCGGCCTGGCAAGCCGTCGCTGGAGCTCTCTTGGCACTAAAGCACCCCTGTTGGTGGCGGGCTGGCCCTCAGGACACTGGGAGAAGGCCGCTGGCCGTTGGGGCCCAGCTACTTCCAGCCACCCTGGATAGAAAAACAAAAGCCAATCAGCCAGCCCCCCAACTTTGGTGGGTCCCAGAGGGGCCCGGCCTGGGGTGTCTGGGGCAAACAGGTGTGGGGATGTAGAGATCAGCAGGAACCAACACCTGTCTGTGCTGTGGGGTAGACACCGAGAGTACCAGTGTGTGTGTGTGCGTGTGTGTGTGTGTGCATGTGTGTGCAGTGAGTATACACGTGTGTGAGTGTGTGTTTTGTATATTGTGTAAAGGCCTTTGCAGATAATCACAGGGAGCCCCACTGAGGCCTCCTGCTTTCTGCTCCCCAACTCCCTTTTCTACCTGGGGGATCAGGAGACTGGCAGAAAGAGCAGTGGGCCACTAAGTGGGGTTCTAGGTCCTAGTGCCAGCTCTGTCCTAGAGCCATCTGGGGCTCATCATTCTTCCTCGCTGAGACTCACTTTTCTAATCTGTAAAAGGAATATTTGGATTCCAAGATGTCTGAGGTCCCTCCAGCTCTGATACCCCCTGTTCTCCGCCCCCTCCCATCCCTGACACCCCTGTTTTCCGCTCCCTCCCCATCCCTGACCTTCCCTGTTCTCCACCCCTTCCCATCCCTGACATCCCCCCTCTTTATTCTAAGCCCCCTCCCAGCTCTTAGAACAGGGGGTGCCCAGTTCTGAGGTTCTCTCCCTCCATCCCGAGAATCTGCGTCCTCAGGCCCCTCCTGGCTCTGATGTTCTCTTCCATGTTCTCCCCCGCCCTTCCTTCAGGAAGTCCATTAGCTCATTATCCTTCAGGGAGAAGAGATAATGGCCTACAGGCCTGGCTCTTCCTTCACTTATGAAATATTCAAGAGTACAAATGGTCCCCCAAGCAGGTGACTGGGGGCTCAAGAATATCCCAGAGAAGGCCCCCCCTCCCTGGGCCAGGAGGCCGTGTCCCTCTCCTGGTTTGCCCGGAGGCCCTTCCTGCCCTGGGCCTGGCCACCCTGAAAGGGCCACAGCCACAGGACTGGGGGGGGGGGGGGTCAGGCTATGGGCCTGCATGGGCTCGGGGTGGGTCTTCCGGAAAGGACACCCGGAGTGGGGTGTAATCTTAGCAGGCAGAGACTGTCTCAGACCCACTAACCGCCCCCTGCCCCTGTCTCTTGCCATGCTCTCACCCTGGGTTTGGCCTGAATGCCTCCTGGGTGAGCCCCTGTGATCCTAAAGCATTGGGGAAGGAGTGACCCCTGCCTCTCCCAAGGGACCACCCCCTCTGAGCCTCAGGACCATCTGCACACAAGCTGGGAGGGCGTGGGTCCATCCCCCTCCCCTCTGTGCCTTTCTGGGTGATCCGTCTGGCCCCAGGGCCTCCCTCTGGCTCCATCCTCCCAACAGCAGTCCCTGCAGTGCAGGTCCCTCCTGAACAGCCCACGGGCCCCTCCTGAACAGTCCACGGGCCCCTCCTGAACAGCCCACAGGCCCCTCCTGAACGTCCATGGCCCTCTTGCACAGTCCGTGGGCCATGGGCTTCCCAAGGATGTTAGGGCAGCAGCCTCAGCACCTTGGGCCTCTGAGAGCAGCAGCTCGGAGGCCAGCACAAGCAACGTTCCCAGCAGACACTGAGCTTGAGCTCCATTGGGGAGCCCCGTCTCCTCCCCAAGGGCCCATCCCCCATGGGTAGTGCTGCTGGTCCCAAAGGCTGTTGTGAGGAGGAGCCAGTTCCAGCTGTCCCACGCCGGGCTGCTCCCAGTCCTGCCCCCTAGGGCAAGCCCCCCGAGTCTGGTCCTTCTTCCTGGGCCAGCCCAGAGGGGGTCCTCCTGCTCCAGGATGACAAATAGCCCCGTCTCCTCCCTTCAAGAAGCAGCCTTGGGGTAGGGGTTAGGGAGCTCACAGTCCTGGGACGCCTTAGCTACATGTGGGACCTCATTTGAGCCTTAGAAAGACCCCGGGAGGGGCGTGCTGTGATTGTCCCCATTTTACAGATGGAAGCAAATTGACTTTCTCAGAGTCACACAGCTAGCAAGTGCCTGAGGACAGATTTGAACTTGGGCTGTGTTTACTGCTCTCCAGCTGCCCTCTGCTCCTGACCTAGTTCTCCCAGAGAGCTAAGGGACTTGGGCATTCGTCAGTCTATTGCTGCTACCCAGCAGCCCCAGTTGAATAAAACAGGGAGAAATAAGGACTCCTGGGGATGACCAAAGTGGAGAAAGGGTGCAGGGGAGATGTAGAATGAGCCTAGAACTTCACCAGACCTGAAACCAATCAATAATGTGATCCGACAGACTGGAGGTAGAAAATTTGTGCGAGTGGTAGGGGAAGAGGAAAATGGGGTGCACTTCAGTATAGACAAGGCTGGGAGTGGGGAGCTTAGAACAGGGGATATCAGAGCCGGGAGGGAGCTTAGAACAGGGGAAGTCAGGGCTGGGAGGGAGCTTAGAACAGGGGGTGTCAGATCTGGGAGGGAGCTTAGAACAGGGGATGTCAGAGCTGGGAGGGAGCTTAGAACAAGGGGTGTTAGGGCTGGGAGAGAGCTTAGAACAGGGGGTGTCAGAGCTGGGAGGGAGCTTAGAACAGGGGATGTCAGGGCTGGAGGGGCCTTAGATCAGGGAAGGTCATTCAGTATCTGGCCCATCTTTGTATCTGGTGGAAGAGCAGGTTGTCCACCCCCGAGCTGGAGAAGGCTGGAGGCCAGGCTCGGTGGATCTGTGCACCCTTGTCTGTCCGGAACAGTGTGTGCTGGAGGGCAGGAATGCTGGGGTCACCCTTTGAATGGCCTCTGTATCTGGTGTGTGGCTCTTTCAGGCTCTAAAGCAGGGCCAGTTCTTGGTCACTTTCAGAGGTGTCAGGGTGGAAGCCAAATCCAGCGAAAGGCAGGCTGGCCGTTGGGTTCTAAAATGCCCAAGAGAGCCGGCCGGAGGGTGGGAGGTACCATGCACTTCCCTGGCCTTGGAGGGCAGAATGGGAGCGTCCGGCAGAACCTGCAGCCAGATAGTCTCAGGTCTGGGAAGGAGCAGTTTGCTGACCCCCAGCAGCAGAGGCTTCCTTGGGACTTAGATCCCCACCCCCATCTAGTCACTGAACAAGAAGGTTCCTTACAGATCAGGAAACTGAGGTCCAAAGGAGCTTAACTGTGCTTGTGTCGATAATAAATATCAGTCTCTAACTCCTAGGATTCAAAACCTAATGTTCTCTAAAAATAATAATAATAATAATAATTTTTAAAATTTAACTTTTCTTAATCATATGTAAAAATTGTATTTCATTTTAAAATATATTTTTATTTTATTTTAAAATTTTGAGATCTAAATTTTGTCCCTCCCCTTCTGGCTGCCTCCTCTTGAAAAGGCAAATGGCTTGATATAGTTTATACATGTGCAATCACACAAGACATTTTATTAGCCATCTAGTGAAAGAAAGAAAAGGCAGGAAGCCCCGCTCCGGAAAAATAAAGGAAAAAAGTCTGCTTCCATCCCCGTTCAGAAGCCGTCGGTTCTTTCTGGTAGCCATTCTCAGGACGGGCCCTTGACAAGTGCCTTGGATCGCTGTCTCCAGCAGAAAAGCCGAGGCCTTCACAGCCCATTGTCATACTGTGTCACTGTGACTGTCCAATGTTCTGGTTCTGCTCACTTCACTAGGCATTGGATCACACGGGTCTTCCCAGAAAACCCAGTGTTCTTGGTTCCACCCCTGTCCCTTATGAAGGTCGATGGGGGGCCGGATTTATAGCCGGTGCCAGTGGGAGAGAAGGGGGTGTGTGACAGGGAGCAGGCCAGTGTCTCTGAAGGAGAGTCACGGTTCAAAGGGGACCTGGAGCCTGCAGCGTCAGGGCCAGAGGGGGGATTTTATATGGGACCCTGCAGATGGGGAGGGAGCAGAGTGAGCTTCCTGCCCCAAGGGAGCTCTGAGTGGACTTGGGGTACCAGCTGTTTGATCCAGGTGTGAGGCGCTGAGGGCCACCTGGGCAGGGCTGGGGTCAGCGGATGGGATAATTTCTGTGACTTGGGGACA
>JAJPUD010027703.1:987-15327 GCA_023553655.1 Myrmecobius fasciatus | reverse complement strand
TTTGATAAACCCAAAGACCCCAGCTTTTGGGATAAGTACTCACATTCGGCAAAAACTGCTGGGAAAATTGAAAACTAGTGTGGAAGAAATTAGGGCTTGACCCATACCTAACACCACATACCAAGATAAGATCTAAATGGGTTCATGATCTAGATATAAAGAGGGACTTTGTAAGCAAGTTAGAGGAATGTAGTGTAGTTTACCTCTCAGACCTCTGGAGATTGAATAAATTTATGTCCAAAGAAGATCTGGAACTGTTAATTGAACACCAGGTAGATTATTTTGATTATATTAAGTTAAAAAGTCTCTGTACAAATAAAAATAATGCAGACAATACTAGGAGGGAAGCATCAAATTGGGAAATCATGTTTATATTTAATGGTTTTGATAAAGGCCTAATTTCTAAAATATATAGAGAATTGTCTCATATTAATAAGAATTCAAGCCCCTCTTCAATAGATAAGTGGTCAAGGTATATGAACAGACAATTTTCAGATGATGAAATTAAAACCATCTCTAGTCATATGAAAAGTTGCTCCAAGTCACTACTGATCAGAGAAATACAAATGAAGACAACTCTGAGGTACCACTACACACCTGTCAGATTGCCTAAAATGACAGGAAAAGATAACAATGAATGCTGGAGCGGATGTGGGAAAACTGGAACACTGATACATTGTTGGTGGAACTGTGAACGGATCCAACCATTCTGGAGAGCAATTTGGAGCTATGCTCAAAAAGTTATCAATCTGTGCATACCCTTTGACCCAGCAGTGTTTCTATTGGGTCTATATCCCAAAGAAATCATCAAGGAAGGAAAGGGCCCCACATGTGCAAGAATGTTTGTGGCAGCCCTTTTTGTAGTGGCTAGAAACTGAAAACTGAATGGATGCCCATCAATTGGAGAGTGGCTGAATAAATTATGGTATATGAATGTTATAGAATATTATTGCTCTATAAGAAACGACCAGCAGGACGATTTCAGAGAGGCCTGGAGAAACTTGCATGAACTGATGCTGAGTGAAACGAGCAGAAGCAGGAGATCATTATACACAGCAACAACAATATTACATGATGATCAATTCTGATGGACATGGCTCTCTCAAACAAAGAATTGTCTCAAACCAGTCCCAACTGTTCAGTGAAGAAAACCATATACATCCACAGAGATATATGAAATGTGGACCGCAACATAACATTTTCATGCTCTCTATTGAGGTTTGCTTGCATTGTGTTTCCTTTCTCTGATTTTCTTTTTTTTTTCTTATAGATAGGACTTTTTCCTGCACAACTTGTCAAGTATTTTAACATTAATAACATGTAGTGGACTTCTTGCCATCTTGGAGGGGGGAGGGGGGTGGGGGTAAAACTTGTAATGGAAAGCTTTGTAAAGATCAGTGGTGAGGAATTACCCATACATATGTTATACAAATAAAAGGTTTAATAAAAAAAATCTTTAAAAGAGATTTCCTACTTGAAATTTCTTAGATTCCAATTATTTATGTGCTGTCACTTCAATTTCTAATCTGAGGCTTGATCTAGTGTTGATTTCGAGGGAAAGCAGGAAAAGCTTAAAATCCTGCCTTCTTCGTACTTCCCCTTGCTATTCCTTTTCTTATTTTTAATACTCTACCAAAACTGGATTACTCTCTAATGCTTGTATATAGCCTTCAATTTATTTGATTTGTAATGTTTATGAGTGTTTCATGCATGTCTCTGTGTTTTTGTGTGTGAATGTGTTTATGCTTACATGCTTTGAGGATGGAGGGTTTGGAGATAAAATGAACACTTACCTTCTTTCATTTAAATATCCATTGAACATTTTTCCATTTCAATTATTATGGTTATGTCCCTCTTTCCTTCCCTTTTAACATTTAGTCATTACAGAGAAAAATGTACAAGGAAAAATTACAAAGAAAGTGACAATATCTAACAATACGTGGAATATTCAACACCATTTCACCCCACACCTCTCTTTCAAGAGAACAAAGTGTTTCATTATCTATTCTCCAAAAACAAGATTAGTCTTGCATTTCATATGCCATTTTGGGATTTGTTTCATTTCATTCATTGTAATGATTAGGTTTATTTTGCCCTTTTTTGTGTCATTTACTAGGCATCATCTTCTGCAAGACTTTCCTCCTTACTTTGCATTCATTTTACTCATCATTTTTATACCCCAATACTAGTTTACTATTTTTATATGCCACAATTAAATCAGTTTAATTGGTTGGTGATCTCTTTGTTTCCAATTTTGGAAACTTTCCTGCCTTTGTACTTTGTTCAGGCAAGTCAGATGCCCTGATTTTCCCTCTCTCTTTTATTATTTCTTATCTATTTTTAAATTCAGATCAAATATCACCTCTTTAAGGGAAATCTTCCCAGCTGTTCTTACTTGTGGATAATTTCCTAATTTCCCCAGGAAACTATAATAATAGACCATCTATCTCTTTTAACATCCTACTCTCTTTATTTTGTATTGCAATTAATGCCATGTCCCATATAAGTAATCAAAACAAAACAAAACAAAACAAAACAAAACAAAACAAAAAAACTACCTATTAAACACCTATTATGTGCTGGGCTTTTTATTTTTTTATTATACTGTGAAGATGTAAATAACCCTCACAGAATTTATTTTCTCTCTAGATATTAGATTTTTAAGTTTTATATTTCACAGTGTCTAGCGCAGCAATTTCCATGCCATAAGAGTCTTAAAAATGTTCAATGATTTGCAACCTTGTCAATCACAGAGGTAGTTTAGGTGTATATTAGGCCATTTTCTTATTTAAATTTTCCTATTTCTGATGATTATTGTGGATGTAAGCATTTTTAATCATGGGTTTTTCTCTCATTTGTGTTGTACCTTTTAAAAAATAAAGAGAAAACAAGGAAGGAAGGAAGGAACAAAGGAAGAAAGCAAGGAATGAAGGAAGGAGAGAAGGAAGGGAAAAAAGAAAGAAAGAGAAAGAAAGAAAAAAAAGAAAGTTAAAACAAATAATGGAGTAGCTCTGAAAGAAGGTAAATAAAAACTCTTGTATTAATTGGTGTCAGGTATGATTTTTTAAAATACATTTTCGACCCCTATCATCTCACTTTTTCCATAATTTTTTATTTTCACCTTTCCAATGCATCCTCAATACTCAGTTCATTTTCCTGATAGACCAATTTTCTTGAGTCATTCCCTTAGCCAAAAATTATTAGCATGATAACTATAGCATTTATTATTACTTTTTAGCTTTGAATTTTAAATTTTCCCTCCCCTCTTTTTACTTATGATTATAATTTATGTAGCTTCCTTTGGGTGAATAGTTGTGCTTTGGATTATAATCATAATGTGTTTTGTATCTGTGTATGTGAAGTTATAAATACATTCAATTTGGCATACATGTGTATATATATATATATATATATATAACTGTAACCACACACATATATATATAATATATGTGATATTGCATATTTTATACCTTCATATACATAGATATAGGAATAAATATTTTCTCTTAAGGTGCTTGTATTCTCCCATTCTCCTGCCAAGAGAGCTACCTTTGTTATAAAGATTTTTAAAGACAATCAGTTCAACAACAACAACAAAAACATAAACAATCTAATGTTAGATTTATATATCTATATTTATCAACATGTAAAAATATATATATGTATGTGCATGTCTATATAGATATAGATATCTATCTATATACATATATATGTATATGTACATATACATATATATATATATATATTATATACATCCTCTCTTTGAGGATGGGAAGTATGTTTTCTCATATCTTATGTAGTGTTATGTTTATACCATATTTAAACATAATTAAAGATTTTTTTTCTTTTCTAACATTTGCATGAATGTAAGTAATGTTTATATTGTTTTCTAAGTTCTTATCACATCATTCACAGTTTATATTGATGAACACTATCCCAGCTCTTTTCAATTGAAGAACATTCTTTCATGATCATCGTTTTTTAAAATATATTTTTCATATAATCAATCAACAGACAATTAGGTATGAGAAAGCAATATTCTTCTCAAAACTAAAAATGAAATAGAAAAAAAAAACAGAATAAAAAGAACAGAAAAAAACAGAATAGCTTCCATCATGTAAAAAGGTAATTGTTCCACCTAACTAGTCACAGCTAAATGGTGCAGTAAAATAGAGTGCCTGGCTTGGAGTCAGGAAAACCTGAATTCAAATCTGTCTCCAGACACTTACTAGTTATATGACCCTTGGAAAGTCATTTAATATTTGTCAGCCCCATTTTCTCAATGGTAAAACAGGATTAATAAAACAACTACCTTTCATATTTAATAAGATGTTATTCATAAAATTTATAGCATAAAATAGAGGCTTAATACATGCTGTGTCCTTCCTTTTATGAGAAGATTAATTAAATTTAATAAGTATTTATTTGTCATGTATAAGGAGCTATGTTGCAATTAGAATAGAGATTGGGTGAATGATTTAAATGATAATGAGAACTCCCAGGTGAGGAAATCCCTCCACCAATGTAGATTGACATCTTTGCTAAAATTTATATTCATAGAAAATTGATTTAGAGCATCAAGAAATAATAGCTTAAATGATCAACCTTGATTTTAGAGGATCTCTCATAAAGAATCATGTTGCCAACTCCTGATAGGAGATCACAAAATCAGGATAAAAAATGTCATGAAACTTTTAAAATATGGACAATATGAAATACAGACATAGATATATAAAATACATGTATTTTTATTACAAATATTTTTCCATGGATTTCTCTACAGCACCCCCTCCACCATTAGGGTATAATTAAGAGCAGGAAGGGGCAAAATATATATATATATATATAATCAATAATTAAAAATAAAATCCCATTAAAATAATTATTAGCATAAATTTATATAGTTCTAAAAGCCTGCAAAGTGTTATCCAAGTTTATGTATTTAAATCTCACAGTCATCTTATGACATAGTCATTTCATGTGTTATTGTCCTCATTTTATAGATGAGAAAACATAGGTTCAAAGAAGATAAGTTATCTTCCTGATGTGTTAGGTCTCTATGCCCTTCGGATCTTTGGGGAGTTTGGCCTGTATCAGAAAAGCCCTGAATCTCAGCCCCTTCAAGCCTCTGGGAAAATTCCTAAAATGATCCCTACTATTCTACCTGGTTCTCATGGGAAACTTCAACCTCCAATTGATCTGGGAATCAGTTGGGCCTGGGAAACGAATACCACCCTTATTGATTTAGAAATTAGTTCCTCAAATCACTTCCTAGCTCCAAGCCATAGAAAGCAAAATAAAACCAAAACTCTGTATCCCAATATTTGCTATCTTCCTAATCAGAAAGAAGCCCACTGAGAGAAAGAGCTTTTCAGTGAAAATAAACCCATTTTTGCCAAACGTTGCTTGGAGAGTGGGACTGAGAATTATTTTGCAAAACCTGGGACACTGGCCTAGGGATCCCTATCACTGTTAGTCTATCTCAACCCTCAACATACCTAGAATCAACAACTAGAAAAAGTCAGAGAAGAGATTTGAACTCATGCCTTCCAATCCAGAACTCTGAACCTTATACTCCTCAAAAAACAAAGTTTTATCCATATGTAGATTACTAAAAGATAGAGCAGGAATAGCACACATCACTTTTTTCCTATTTAACCTGATTTTTTTTTAATTTAATGAATCAGTAAAGATATTTAACTAATAACTAATTATATCTTCTTGGCATTGTCCTCAGGTGTTATGATTTTGTGAGTACTGTAAAATAGTAAGAAGGTCTCTATGCAGAATGACATACTTTAGTTTATATAGGTCTAGAGAATTATCTGGGGCATAAAAATATCAATCTCATTAAGATGTTCAAGGGAGTTAATATTATAAATTGTTGAAAAAAGACACATACATATATTCATACACATGAATGAAATACAAACATATATGTATTTTATACTTGTGCATATATTTAATGATATATTTTAGATTACATTTTAAAATTGTATAAATAATTATATATAAAGTCAGTAATATATTCATATCAATATCAATGGCTATATTCATTGTTTTTCTTATAGGTTTTTCCCATTCTTCTTTCAGGAAAAGTTTGTTTTTTTCCTCTTGCCTGAGGGATTTCAGATGTTGTTAAGCCTCAGGCTTTGTTCCATGATGTAGAAGGCTTGCTCTTGACTGCTTTCCTTTATTTAAGTTGGAGGAAGGAATGAATGCTTTCACTGTTTCTTTCCTTTAGTTTTTGCTTATCTGCTAAAAATTTAACCTTTAGCTGCGTCCAGAGCTGACTTTTAAAAGAAGTTGTTCTCTTTTCTACAGAATTCTAAATCAGTTACCCTCTTCTTTTCCTAAGAACAAGCAAGGTCAAGAAATGCAAAAATGAAGATTATAATTAAATTAAATAAGGAGTATTTGGAGCACCCACAAATTCAGAACACTGTACTTGGTGCTGAGAATATAAACAGTAATGATAAACATTCCCTATAGTCAAGGAAGGTCTATTCAACTAAATGAGTAAATTATATTTTGAAATACTGTGAAATTACAATAAATTTATGATCACTTCAATATGGACTACCTCTTCAAAGATTCAGATTAATAATTCAGCAGTACTCCTTGATGCTGATATCTCTTGGCCAGTCCTGAATGGTTTTGATGGTGTTTTAGAGAGTTGTGTAACTAATATTCCAAAGCCTTTATCATTTTCTTTAATGCTGGGGGTTCAAAAATGGAGTATGGGAGCTGTCCAATAGAATCTCTTCTCTCAATACTTGTCCAGACACTATTACACTATTTTCTCTCCCTGCTTTTCTCCTTCCTTTCTTCCTCCTTTCCTCCCTCTTCTCTTCTTTTCTCCTTCCTTTCTTCCCTCTGTCTTCTTTCATGCCTCCCTTCTTCCTCTTTTCCCTCTTCCCCCCTCTCTCTGTCTCTTTCTGTCTCTGTCTCTCTCTTTGCCTCTCTGTTTTTGTCTTTGTCTCCTTCTCTTTGAATCTTAAGTCTCCCTGTATTTCCTTCTCTCTCTTTTTGTCATTCTTCACCACCCCCACCGCCACAATGCTCCTTGAATATGTCTTATTTTGCTTCATTATGATCCCTAGTGTGCAATATGCTGTTACCTGATCATTCATATAAAGTGTTAAATGATATCATCAATGAGTATACACAAATAAACTAATACAAAGGCAGCTGACAAGAGAAAGCATTATCATCTTCTTTGTTGTTTTATCCTAAGCAGCATGGGATCTTTCCATCTGATCTAAAATTAAAATGTTTCTTAATTTGTCTCCCCTATTAGCTGGTGTGCTCCTTTAGAGGAGCAGCCATCTTCCTTGTCTTAATTTTCTATTTGTATCCTTAAGATTTTAGTATACTTCTTTGCACACGCACATGAGAATGAATGAGTTTATTCATTCACTGGCAAATATGTTGCTTTTCGTTTGGGCTGAAAGAAGTGACCATTTTGAATGAGTAAGGCCAGATTTTCCCTTTTTTAATCCTTAGAATCTTTTTTGTTACCAAATACTTTACCAGAAATAGGTTCCATCTCCAACCAATCAGAAGTTTAAACCCTGAAAATTAAAGTGTAGCCAGTTGCAAATTCTCTGAAATAAAGGACATAGTAATTGCTGAATTGTTAAACAAGCCTCAGGGCAGGACTTGCTTAAAGAGAACTGCCCACTGGCCATTCCTGGAGCTAAACAGTGAAAGAAATGGGCTCTTTGGATTTATCTCAGTAGGGTTGGTGGCCATCACAGGAAGCAGAAAAAAATACTAATTTGGCTTCTGGCTTTTTCTTTCCCAAAAGTGCTCATCCCTGGATGGTGGTAATGGAAAATTTTCAACTTGACTAGTCCATAGCCCTCTGTCCTGTAATAAGGGACTACTCTCTGCAACCTTCCAGCTGCTGCTACCATCTGGGGTAGGAGTGTTGATGAGTGTATCAGTAAGGCTGGTTTTCTTTATCATTGGTTTTAGTAAATGGCTTTGTCTATCTCTGACTGATAGAACATTACTCACATAATAGCAGCTTATTGATTCTGGAATTTCATAACTTGTCATGTACTATCTCCTTTCTCTCATCCATGATTATAAGGGATTAGGAAATGAGTCTCTTATTTTCTTTTCTTGTGAAATGCTTAATTATGCAAAATGTTCATAAAAAATGGAAACAATAATAATTGAGAGGAAGCATGGTATAATGGGGAGAGCTTTAAACTCAGAGTCAGGAATATTTGAATTTCACATCCAGCTTTGGTTACTTATTAGCTGTGACTATAGGCAAATAATATAACCTCTATGGAACTCAGTGTTTTTGTGAAATAAGGTTATGGCCTTTATGATATCTTTTTAGTTCTAACTCTATAATCTTATAAATATAATAGGACGCCCTGATTAACCAAGTCTTCGCTAAACTTTATTGTTTAGAGCATAAGGCCATTGCGGAAGCATCTTGTGACTGATAAGAATTGAAGCTCAAGTGCATAGAACATATACAGCTTCAAAAGAGCTATCATTTATACATACTGATCAATGTTCTAGTCAGCTACAGAACTGTCTACATAAATGCATGTATGTGTGTATTTATGTACATCTACATGAAAAATATGTATGTGTATATATACAGACATATATACAATATACATGTGTTTGTATTACATGTGTGTACATGTAATAGAGAAGGTTTATCTGACTTGCACTGGCAAAAGAGGTACTTCATCATAGGGACATTAGGTGATACAATGGCTAGTGTGAGACTTAGCATCTCCATGACTTTAATTTGATTCTGTATTCAGATACTTACTAGATATATGACCTTGTACAATTTGGATAATCTCTGCCAGCCAGTTTTCTCACCTATAAAGTGGGAATAACAGTATCACCTATCTTTCTGACTTGTTATGATAGATAATAAAATGAAATAGGTTATATAAATTTCTCTGCAAACTTTAAAGCATCAAATAAATGCTATATGTTATAATTATAAATTGTATCATCATTAGAACAATTTCCATAAATCTCATTGACCAATCTACAAGTCATCTTAGCATAGTTTTATCTTTTCTGTATTATGTGATTGATTTGATTAAATTATTCCTTAATAATAGTATAATACAAATACAAAGGGTAGTCTCCCATGAAATGATCGCATGGGGTTACCAGGGGATCATTCTATACTTATTCTGTACCCTATGTTGTATAAAGTTGGTATCAGATGTAAAAATAAAAGCCAATGTCACATTTTTATAAAATGCATAAATAATCCAGAGTTGTAAAAGATAGCTGAAATAATGTGTAATTGAATGAGGATATAGAAATACTCTGACAGAAAAAAATGCACAAATACAACAAAAAATATTAAAGAGGGAAATATAAAATAATACACAATTAAGTACATCAAATTGATATTATAAATAACAGTCTAAGGAAAAATATTACAATGAAGCTTAATTTGAGCTGCAAGAGCAATATGGACTACAAAGAACTTAATGAGAATATGATCATCTTAAGAAAAACATATTGTCTAATAATAATGAGATGATTGTCATGCTGTACTATGTCTAGGTCATATCATATATAAATTATTTTGTTCAATTTCAAGGAGCATATTTTTAAGTTGTAAATCATCAATAGAAGGGTAACTGAAATCATAAAAGATCTTAAGAACAATGCACATATGGCTTAACCTAGAAAAGGGAAGACTCTGGGGAATATAATACCTGTCTTCAAAGTATTGAAAGATTGTCATGTAGAAAAAGGATCTCGTTTAGGTGCCTATATAAAAACCCCTGATGAATTAATTTTATGGGTTGTCTAATCAACTTCACATTAATTAATCAAAAAGTATTATTACCCACTAAAGTCCAAAAATCTGTGAAAGTATGGATAATAGTTGGCCTAATTTTCTGTTTCTGTTTGTTACTTTCCTGCTTTGTGGATTTGTAGGCCTGAATTTTTAATTATTATTACTATTATTTTTTGCTTTAGAAAGTTTATTTGTAAGTCTTATGTACAGAATTCTTGCCATCATCTGCCTGATGAGGAGATAATGTTATCAGGAATGCTGAAGGATGTGCTCCTAAACCCTGGAGTCAGGTCACTGGTAGATGAGGTTCTTGGCAGCCAAAGGAAAGAGTCCTTAAGTAAACCACTAGCCCAGATTCACTCTTAGGGCAGCAAGCCCTTCTCTAAGTAGGCCTGGAATATTTTGACTGATTTTTCACATACTAATGTGAACATTTTCTTTCTAATACCTGTATCTCCTATTTTTCCTAAACAGATAGTATAGTGGACAAAGTGGAATCCTACTTACATTTTACAGATCTTGTTCATGGTTCTAAAATAGTAAGTATTCAAAAAAAAAAGGAAACCCTATTAAAATCAGTATGAAATTTGTTATAATTATTTACAGTTATTTATTCTTATATTGTCTATATAAGGAGTTTGAGATAAATTATAGTCATTCCTTGGGAATTATTTTTTTTTCTTTTAAAAAATTTCTCCATTTGACTTTTTCCTCTTTCTTTAATTTGACTCTTTCTTCTCTTTAAAAAGTAGAAATCATAAACTTATACAGATTCCTAATTAAAATTGTCACTTAGACAAGATGTATTAGTGGCTGAGGATTTCCTTTACACCCTAAATGTCTTCAAGTCTTTATTTTACTAAAAATAAACTTAAAAATTTGTTTCTTGCCTTGATGTAAAACTCATCTTTCCAACTGTATATGAGATCCAATTCTGACTGAAAAAAGGTATGTTGGATAACAGGAAATGTTATCTACTTTATTCCATGTTGTTTCTGTTCTTATATCCCATTTTCCAATTAATATCACTATTAGCTCAGCTCATTTATCTTTTTTTTACCTTTATTTATCTCATTTTCCATATCTAGAATCAATTCCCTCACATTCACTTAATCCAATTACCCATTGATTTCTATCAAATAAAATCCTTTCATAGTCCAACTCAAGGGTCACTTTGTTCGATTTCTCCAAATTAAAGAAGAGAGGAAGTATGATAAATTTTGGATGTGTATTTATATATACTTAACTAAATTAAATTTTATAAAATCAAATATCTTGGTAAATCTAAAAATATTTATATTTATTTATTTTCCAATTGAAAACATTTATTTAATATTTTGAGTTCCAAATTTTATTCCTCCCTCCTTCCTTCAAGTCATCCATCCCTGAAAAAGAAAGCAGATATAGATTATACATGTATAATTAAGTAAAACATTTCCATGCTAGTGATTTTTGTAAAAGAAGACACAAATAAAAGCAAAAAAAATGAAAAAGTGAAAAACAGCAGGCTTCAGTCTGTTTTCAATTAACATTAGTCCCCCCCCCCCGAGATAAATACTATTCTTCATCATTAGTTCTTTGAGAATGTCTTGGATTACTATATTGCTGAGAAAAGCTAAGCCATTTCCAATTCTTCATGCCATCAGTATCACAGTTACTGGGTACAATGTTTTTATGGTCTTTTTCATTTAAGAATGCATCTGTTCGTGTATGTCTTCCAAGTTTTTTTTTTTAATACCCTGATTATCAAGTGCAATAATATTGTCATACAGTCATATAGTTTGTTAAGCCATCCCCCTATTTTAAATCTTAGCCATCACAAAAAGAGCTGCTGTAAAAAAATGTACAATAAGTCATTTTCTCTGTTCTTGAATGTCTTTGTGATATAGATCTAGATAGAGTAATTGCTGGGTCAAAGGGTTTGCACAGGTTTATATCTCTTTAGGCATGTATTATACTTAGAAATAGGGAATATGATTGCATAATAATTCCCATGGAAAATCCCTAGGAATGTTTTAGTAGGCTACAATGAAAACATGAGCTATAATTCTTACAAAATAAAAAAAAAATATCTGATGGTGTCAGGGACTAAGAAATTGTTTCATTAGGTATATGCCCAAAGAAGATTTTGACAAAATCATTATAACAACACCTGTTAAAATAGAAAAATAAAAGAAACAAAATAGGTAGTTATTAATTGAAGAATGACTGAAGAAATTGAATTAAATTTATTTCAATGAGGAGTATGAAAGTACTATCACTTTCATACTCATGACATAATAATCTATGAAGAATAGAGAAAGGACAGTATAAATCTATGCCAAGTAACATCAGCAGAGCATGGGAGAACAATATATTCTGTATCAGTAAAAAAACAAAATTGAATATCAGTGTTGTATAATTACATTGATAAAACATGTTTCTAAGAAAGAGATTTAAAAAGGAATCCACCATACCCTTTCTTTATCTTGTTGAGGTAGGTGACTGTAGATCTTCAAATGTATTTATTCTTTGTATGTGTGTGTAATCAGACAATTGATTTGCTGTTTACCTTTATTGAACTTTCTTTTTCTCTTCCTCCTTCTCTTTGTCCTTTTTATCATCCAACTTTTTTTTTGCTTCATCCTCCTCATATTCCTTCTCCTTTTCCTCTTTGTTTTTTCTTCCTCTACTCTTTCCCTTCCTTCTCCTTCTCCTCTGCTTCCTCCTTCTTTTCCTTGTCTTCCTTCTCCTCCTCCTTGTATTCCTTCTTCTCCTCCCTCTCCTCCTCCTCCTCCTCCTCCTCCTCCTCCTCCTCCTCCTCCTTCACTTCTTCCTTTTCTTCTTTCATTCTACTTATAAACATACAAGATATTATTTCAAAAAATCTTTCAAACATGTTACATTAGAATGCATTAAAAATATGTAGTGCCAGGATCATATATTGAGTAGCATGTTCAGTTATGGGATTACATTTTAAGTTTGACATTGACAAGATAATACAGAACCAGAAGATGATGAATGAGCTTGTGATATCACAAAATACTTTGTGATAACTAAAATACTTATGGGGATTTAATCTTTGTAAATTAATTTACATATTTTTATTCAAAACAACTCTGGGATATAGAAGATGTTATAATCTCATTTTACAAAGGATAACATTGATACATATAAAGTTTGAGTGAACTTCGCCTGGTTTACATAGTAAAAGTCTGAGAAAGGATTTGAATTTGTGTCTTCATGATTCCACGTCTAGTGTTCTACTGTGTCATATAGGTATTCCTTGTCATTATAGAATTGCTTGAAATAAATGAGAATTTTTAGCATAAAGGAAAGAAGATTTTGGAGTAGCATAGCCATTGTATTCAAGTACTTGGAGACTTAGCATAGTCAATTTATTAGCTTTGTTAATTTTCCTTAAGAGAGCTAAACTTAAGAACAATTAAAAATTGCAGAGGTAGATGTTAGAGTAACATAATTTAAACTATACAAACAATCAGAGTTATCTCAAATTGAAATATTCTTATTGATATGATTTGGAATGCAGAGAGGATCCCTTTTACAAAAATTTTGCATGATGATGGATGCCTGATTTTCAAATAGGATGCTGAGGGCACATTTGTTCAGATATGGGCTGGAATTGAAGAACTCTGAGGTTCATCAAAAATACCAGATTTTATTATACTTTGATGAAATATTATATCATTTCTAAATCTAAAAAGTACATAAAAATAAATGTGATTTTATTGCTGAAGATTCGAAAAGGAAATGTCTTAATGACATGGAAATCTTAAACAATGAAAGACTAATTATATAAAATATTTTATCTCTCTCTCTCTCTCTCTCTTTCTCACTTTCTCTCTTTCTGACTATCTCTCTCCCTTTCTGTATTTCTCTTTTTCCATTTCCTTTCCCTTTCCATTCCCATCTCCCTCCCTTTTCTTTCTTTCTTGTAAGGCCCAGGGCTTGTAGCCAGCAGGAACGCATGTGACCATCTGGGGGCCGAGTGGCTGAGCACAGGGTATGACATAACACTGCTGATATGGCAGTGCTGATACAGCAGAACACCGAGGGACGGAGGACCATAGAGCCTAAGTCATGTGATAGATGTTTTGCATATTGCATACAATCTGCAGGCCCTGGACACAGCTTGCGGGCCAGCGTCCTGTCATAGCAGGCCAGCTAAGACTGGAGACCTTCGGGATGGGACATGATTGGTTTGTTGTGGCATAGGCGGGGAAGGACAAAGAGAGTATAAAAGGGGACTGCTGAGGAAGAAGAGACCAGACCGCCATTAGCATAGCTTAAGAGACAATGTAAGTGCAGAACTCAATAAAGTAAGATAAGTTTATCTCCTTGTCCTATGATTTGTGAAGTTTCTCCCAGTGGAGGCTGGGAGCCAGAGACGTCCGATGCCTGTTGAGGTAAGTTTATCCTACCCTTTAGCTTAATTGTAACGTAGGTTGTTACACTTTCTTTCTTTCTTTCTTTCTTTCTTTCTTTCTTTCTTTCTTTCTTTCTTTCTTTCTTTCTTTCTTTCTTTCTTTCTT
>JAJPUD010027702.1:0-15328 GCA_023553655.1 Myrmecobius fasciatus | reverse complement strand
AATTGAGGGTTTTTAATTTATTCTTTTTCTAGTTTTTTTTAATAATATACCCAATTCGTTGACGTTTTCTTTCTCTATTGTATGCAAGTAAGCATCTAGAGATATAAAATTGCCCCTTATAACCACTTTGGCCATATCCCACAAATTTTGGTATGTTGTCTCCTTATTGTCATTCTCCTGGATGAAATTATTGTTTGTGTCTATGATTTGCTCTTTCACCCATTCATTCTTCAGGATTAGATTATTTAATTTCCAATTAACTTTTGGTTTATTTTCTCCTGGCCTTATTTGCATTTGATTTTTATTGCATCATGATCTGAAAAGGATGTATTTACTATTTCTGCCTTTCTGCATTTGGATTTGAGGTTTTTATGCCCTAACACATGGTCAATTTTTGTATAGTTCCATGGACTGCTGAGAAAAAAGTAAACTCCCTACTGTCTCCATTCAACTTTCTCCATAGATCTATCATACCTAACTTTCCTAACAATTGGTTTATCTCCCTAGTTTCTTTCTTGTTTATTTTGTAGTTTGATTTATCTAATTCTCAGAGAGCAAGGTTGAGATCCCCCACTAGTATAGTTTGGCTGTCTATTTCTTCTTGCATCTCTCTTAATTTCTCCTCTAGGAATTTGTGTGCTATTGCACTTGGTGCATATATATTTAGTATAGATATTGCTACATTATCTATGGTACCCTTTAATAAAATATAGTTTCCTTCCTTATCTCTTTTGATTAGATCTATCTTGGCTTTTACTTGATCTGAGATAAGGATTGCTACCCCTGCTTTTTTTCTCTTCACCTGAAGCATAATATTTTCTGCTCCAGCTGTTTACCTTTATCCTATATGTGTCACTATGTTTTAGATTTGTTTCTTGTAGACAACATATTGTGGGATTCTGGTTTTTAATCCAGTCTTCTATCTGCTTCCGCTTTATGGGAGAGTTCATCCCATTCACATTCACAGTTAGAATAACTAATTCTTTTTTCCTGCCATCTTATTTACCAAGTTATGTTTTCCCCTTTCATTTTCCTTTTTTTCCTTTCCCCCCTCCTCAATACTTTGCTTTTGATGACCCCCGCCCCCAAACAATACTCCACTCTTTATATCCCCTTCCCCTGTTTTTACTCCTTTCCCCTGATTCTTCTATTTTCCCTTCTATTAGTTAGTCCCTTACTTTTCCTCCTTTCCCTCCCACTTCCCTCTAGCAACAGACAAGTTTCTATGTGAAATCAAATGTTTGATATACACTTTTAGAGCCCAACCTGATGAGAGTAAGATTTACACAATGCTCATCTCCCTCCCCTCTTTCTTTCAATTTATATTAGGTTTTCTTTGCATCTTCAGTGATTTTACCTTGTTTTTATCTCCTTTTTTTTAGATCTTATTTTACCACTTTTTTCCTCTTTTCCTCAGTATGACAGCCTTTTTCCCTCTAGTTCTCTTTTTCATATTCTCAAAGTAATATCTAGTTAATTATACCCCCAAACTTTAAGTATCCCCTCTAGTAAAAATAAAGTTCTCAAGAGTCCTTTCCTTTTTACCTCTTTCTGCCTCTCTTGAGTTCTGTGTTTGGGTGTCGAATTTTTGTTTCGATCCAGTCTTTTCGTTAGAAATAGGTGAAATTCACCTATACCATTGAATGACCATCTTCTTCCCTGGAGGATAATGCTCATTCTAGCTGGATAGGTTATTCTTGGCTGTAATCCAAGTTCCTTTGCCCTTTGGAATATCTGGTTCCAGGCCCTTCGATCCTTCAGTGTGGAGGCTGACAGATCCTGTGTGATTTTAATTATTCATCCTCGGTATTTGAATTGCTTCTTTCTAGCTGCTAGCAGAATCTGTTCCTTGCTGCTATAGTCCTGAAATTTAGCCACAATATTCCTTGGGGTTTTAATTTTGGGGTCTCTTTCAAGAGGTGATTGGTGAATTCTTTCAATGGTGATTTTGCCCTTTCATTCTACAATCTCAGGGCAGTTTTCTTTCAGGATTTTCTGGAAGATAGTGTTTAGATTCTGTTTTGCATCATGGCTTTCAGGAAGTCCAATAATCCTTAGATTGTCTCTCCTAGACCTATTTTCCAAGTCAGTTGTTTTTCCTAGGAGATATTTTGTATTTTCTTCTAATTTTTCATTTTTTTTTTGTTTGACTGATTCCTGAAGTCTTATTGAGTCATTCACTTGCATTTGTTCAATTCTTATTTTTAAAGTGTTTTCTTCAGTTACCTTTTTAAGCTCCTTTTGTAACTGGCCAGTTTGTTCATTGCACTCTTTTTCCACTTCACTAATTTTATTTTTCAATAAATTGGTTTCTTTTTCATATCTCTTTTGCAGGGCATCATATCCTTCTTGCAAGGTATTGTATCCTTCTTGGACTGATTTAAGTTTGTTTTCCCATTTATCCTCCAGCTCTCTTTTGAGTTTCTTTATGCAATCTTTCAGAAAGGCCTTTTGAAAAAGTGGCCAGTGATGGTCTTTAATACCTTCTTCTGGTGTTTTGTCTAAAGGAACCTCAGGATCTGGGGTCAAAGCTTCTTTGCCTTGATAAAAGCTGTCTATGGTGAGAGCTCTCTTTTTTTTCTTCATTTTTTTTAGACAGTGTGGATATCTCTTTAAGGTAGGGGGAAAAAAAGGGTGGCTGAAAGGAGGCTGAAGAGCTTTGCCCTGGGGCACTTCGGCAAATTAACTTAAGGTGCTGGGCTGGTGGGAGGTAGTACTAATTCCTAATTACTCCTTAAACAAGGCAAGTCTGCCAGAACACCTGCCCCCAATCAGGGCAGAGTGTCCCGAGTGCCTTAGATAAACTCCAGGTGTTTGGAATTTGGAGTTTGGAGTTTGGAATTTCTGCCAGGATGAGCTGAGCTGAGTCACACCCTTGATTCCGGCCTACACAGGAGTCTTCTATTTATCTCTCTGTCTGAGTCAGACAAACCTGATATGAAGTTCTCCAGAAAGCAGTGTCCAAATATTTCTGAGTTCGTTGACTTGAATATGAGTTCAGAGGCTTATTTTATTGTTGATTTGAGAGAAGATTCGAAGGAGAGGCAGAGAGTCACCTTTTCACTCCACCATCTTGGCTCCGCCCCCCCAGCATCCATAATGAGAGTTTAAATATTGACAATGATGTTTAATAAATCAGAAACTGCTTCTTAAGTCTTCATATTTGCCTGGGGATTTTCTTTATCTCTGGTGGCCTATGATGGATCTTAATTAAAACTAGAATCCCACTGAAGTGGACAAAAAATGAAAAATAGCCTCCTTATACAGAAATGTATGGCCTTAAACTGTGTGTTTTAAAGGAGGTTTAAATCAATACAGATGAATAGGCTGTTAAAAGAAGGCCTCCAAAGCCTCATATTTGCATGAGCTGCTATAAGGGTTTTTTAAAAGATGTTTAGATTGCCCAGGGAAATGAATTTCTGCTAATAATTAACCTAATCTCTGTGCTCAGTTGGCCAGTTACTTTATGTGATGTGCAATACTTTAGTTGAAACTAGGAGATGTGTAAAAATTGGTTCAGCTGATAAGTCTGAGTACATGAATAATACCATTAGATGGGCCAATCTAAGGGATATATTCATATCACTCTTTTTCACATCTTTGGGTATCATTGTAAAATATTTCTCCTTTTCACTTTGCTTCAGTGAAATCTAAGAAAGTACCAGAAAAAAAAACCCCAAAAAACTTCTATTGAAAAAAACCCTCTTTGCTTAGATCACCAAAGAAGGTTAGAGCAACATCTGAAAATATAATTAAAATATACATCACCCCCAAAGTACAATGCCTAGTATATGCTGAATAAATGTATGTCACCTTTGAATGAAGGACTCACAGGGAGGAAGATCTTTACTCATAATTTAAGAGTGTGAATTTCTTTTGGATGAAATAAGTTTGGGAAATCTAGCTGATATCCCCTTTCCTGCTTAGGACTTTGCAGCATTTGCTTTCTTGTCCAGAAACATCTTTCATTTATCTTTGAGCCTGAGAACAATTAGCAGAAATAGAGTTAAATTTCTTGACTCTGTAGAAGGGAAATGCCCTATCCAATCAATGAACAATCTATAACCTATATCTATAATGTATAATCTATATTCTATAACATATATAATATATTTATATCTATAATCTAATATATAATCACATTACTTGTATCTATATCTATAATTTAATATCTACAATCAAATCACTTATATCTTACAAGAATAAAGGAGTCTCTTTATAAGGAGCACACATTCTAATTGAAGGTAGGAATGTAATATTTTCAATAAATATAAGGTAATAAAAAAAAGAAAACGGTTATAATAACTCTACAGGGGAGGGACAGTCCATACACACACATGTACACACACACACACACACACACACACACAAGAATGGTATCTTTGGAGGTTGTCAAGCAAAGACTGTATGATCAATAGATGGGGATATCAAAGATAGGATTAATAATGAAGTTGAATGAAGTGATCTTTGGGGCTCCTTTAATATTTTGATCAAAGATATGCAGTCTTTTCAAGTATTCCCTATATTGTCTAGAAAAAGGGTTCCTTTTTCTAATGGAATTATCATTATCTTATAATGAATGATAGAAAAAATGAAAGGTATTTTCTGGATTTTTTTTTTCTTAAGAAGTTTGGGATATTAAGTATTACTATCTAGAAGACTTTCTCAACTTTAAATCATCTAAGAGAGACTTTCCATGTATAGATTTTTAGAAGAGAGAAGTCCAGTGGATAGTACTCATACCATATAAATAAGGAAACCCTTTTAAGCAAACATGGCCAAAAGCTGGGACAAAATAATTTCTATTTTAACTTCTGTTGGTTAAGAAGAATCCACAGAAATAAGAAAGTTTGCATTAGGATTACTTATGGTTACCCATTCCTTTGATAAAACCCCGTTCTAGAGATTTTTTTTCTTGCACCTTTATTTAAGATATTGGTAATATATAGTTCTAGTAGAGAACTAATATAGTTCAAAGAAGAATTTATGAATCAATAAAAGAATATATAGAATATGTAATTTTAACTACATTACTTTTAAAAGATTTTATAAAAATAAAACTAATGAAGTAAAGATCAGAAGGAAAGCAGAAAATTCCGGAAAATATGGACATTTTCAGATAAAGGGCTTATATCTAAAATTTATAAGAAACTTTGTTAAATCTATAAGATTATGGGCCATTCAGCTTTATGTTCTTAGAAAAACACAAACACATTTGCACAAAACAATGAAGAAAGAAATGTGCAGAACCAAAAGAATGTTTTGTACAGTAATAACAATGTGGTTTTAAGAAAAACTTTGTGACTAAGTCATTTTAATTATCATAAATTTCCGAATTAACTACAAAAGTCATGTGAAGGAAGTCTGCTTCCATACAAAGAACTGATGAATAGAATTATGAATAGAATGATTTTTTCATATACCTACACATATTCCCACCAAAACGCATCTGTATATATATATATGTGAGAGAGATGTGTGAGTGAATGTGTGCATGTATGCATTCATATACACACATGTGCATATTTGTTCTTATAATAGCCATATATGGGGAGGAAAAAAGAAAAAAAAATATATGATAACTTTATTATGTATTTAAAAGGAATAGGAAGCTCTCTCTCTATATATATATATGTATGTATTTGTGGTTTTATGTTCAATGATCTTTATTTTACAGTGTTATGGAAGTGCTTGTTTTATTCCATAAAATAAGAATAAGATAAATAAAACATAAAAAGAAAACATGGAAATTTAAGTCAGGTAGTCCATGTTCAACTCCTGGCTTTGATTGCTTCCTTCTGGTGAAACTTTGGATATTATTTTACACCTTTGAGTTTTTTTCCTCTTCTTTTAAAACAAAGGGATTGAACTAGATAATTTCCAATCCCTTATGTTGCGTGATATTAGATGAATTTGTAATCCAATTGATATTTGAATTGTTGATAACAAAAGACATTGAAATTCATATATGTACTTATAAATTCTTGTTTATACTATCTTGTATGATGTCCATAGGAGATATCCCTCAAATTCTATTGATATTGCATGGGTGCCGATTTCTTTTTTGCCATAAATCCATAGCACCGGGCTTTGTTCTTATATGTGATTTAGCAAGAAGAAAGAAATAAAAAGGGAAAAAAGTGCCTTAGTTGGAAGGCACTTTTGGTACAGGATATATTAAAAAAATATAACTCACAAGTTTCAATTGAAGTGTTTATAGTACTCACCAATTAATTGAAAAACAGTGATTCAAAACAAGAGACAACAAAATAGCATACCAAATAGAGTAAAAAGGAAAGATTTTCTTTTTTTTTCCTTCCAGAAGGAAAATGATTCATATAGGACATTTATAGTACCATTGATTACCGTGCCAGAAGCAGGATAGGAAACATATACAGTAAACACATGTGGTCAAAGTCATGCATTTGGGGCACATACCAGGAACTTGTGTGACTAGGTCATATATGTAACATACACATGGATGCATACGGCTGGGGTAACTCATACTTCCAGCTCTACAGAGATACCAGTGTCCTTTGTCAATGATACTGTACCTCTCTTTGCTAGATATCCCTATATTTTGCTCTCTGCTTGGCGCTTTATCTCTGCTGGGTGTCATATGTCTGTTCTATATTAGCTCTGCTGGGTATCTCTGTTGGGCTTGTACTTGCCAAGCTGCTCTCTGCTATTATATTGTTGGGGTTCATTATTGGGAATAATTAGGCTTTTCAGAAGAATTAGGTAATTCAGTCAATATTAAAAGCAATGGACCCTTTCCTATGGCATGTTGAAGGGAAGACCATGTGGCTAAACTTGAAACATCTAGAATAGCATAATAGAGAAAGGTAAGGGAAATAAAGAGAAAGGTTATTAGCATAAAATTTCCTAAAAATGGAGTAGCAAAAGTCAATGTGATAGATTAAATGAGCACTAAATTGGTTTGGAATTCAGCCTGCCACTTACCACCCATGACTTTAAACAAGTTAATTAATATCTCTGGGCCTCAGTTTACTCTTCTGTACAAAGGGGATAGACTGATAACCTATTTTGTCACTTCTGCTTCTAAAGTTATAATACTACGAGTTTTTAATTTGTATAACATATGTATGGGTAGTTCCCCAGCATTGATCTTTACAAAGCTTTCCATTACAAATTTTACCCCAGTGCCCTCTCCTTGCCTAGATGGCAGGAAGTCAACTACATGTTAATTATATTAAAATACTTGACAAGTTGAGCAAGAAAAATCCTATCTACAAGAACAAAAAAAGAAAATCAGAGAAAGGAAACACAATGCAAGCAAACCAAAATAGAGAGCAAGAAAATGTTATGTTGTGGTACATATTTCATATCCCTCTCTCTGGATGTATATGGTCTTCTTCAGTGAACAATTGGAACTGGTTTGAGACAATTCTTTGTTGCAGAGAGCCATGTCCATCAGAATTGATCATCATGTAATGTTGTTGCTGTGTATGATGATCTCCTGGTTCCGCTCGTTTCACTCAGCATCAGTTCATGCAAGTCCCTCCAGGTCTCACTGAAATCTTCCCGCTGCTTGTTTCTTACAGAGCAATAATATTCCATAACATTCATATACCATAATTTATTCAGCCACTCTCCAATTAATGGGCATCCCTTCAGTTTCCAGTTTCTAGCCACTACAAAAAGGGCTGCCACAAACATTCTTGCACATGTGGGTCCCTTTCCCTCCTCTAAGACCTCTTTGGGATATAGGCCCAATAGAAACACTGCTGGGTCAAAGGGTATGCACAGTTTGATAACTTTTTGAGCATAGCTCCAAATTGCTCTCCAGAATGTTTGGATCCATTCACAGTTCCACCAACAATGTATTAGTGTCCCAGTTTTCCCACATCCCGTCCAACATTCATCGTTATCTTTTCCTGTCATTTTAGCCAATCTGACAGGTGTGTAGTGGTAACTCAGAGTTGTCTTAATTTGCATTTCTCTGATCAGTAGTGATTTGGAGCAACTTTTCATATGACTAGAGGTGGTTTTAATTTCATCATCTAAAAATTGTCTGTTCATATCCCTTCACCAATTATCTATTGAAGGGTGGCTTGAATTCTTATATGTATGAGACAATTCTCTATATATTTTAGAAATGAGGCCTTTATCATAAGCATTAAATGTAAAGATGATTTCCCAATTTGATGCTTCCCTCCTAATCTTGTCTGCATTAGTTTTGTTTGTACAGAAACTTTTTAACTTAATATAATCAAAATTATCTATCTGGTATTCAATTAGGAGTTCCAGATCTTCTTTGGACATAAATTTATTCCATCTCCACAGGTCTGAGAGGTAAACTATACTATGTTTCTCTAATTTTCTTACAATATCACTCTTTCTATCTAGATCATGAACCCATTTAGATCTTATTTTGGTATATGGTGTTAGGTATGGGTCAAGCCCTAATTCCTTCCACAATAGTTTCCAATTTTCCCAGCAGTTTTTGCCGAATAGTGAGTACTTATCCCAAAAGCTGGGGTCTTTAGTTTTATCAAACATTAAATTGTTAAAGTTATTGCCTAGATTATCCTGATAACCTATCCTGTGCTACTGATTGACTGCTCTCATTCTCATCCAGTACCAAATGGTTTTGATGACCGCTGCTTTGTAATATAGTTTTAGACCTGGTACAGCAAGGCCACCTTTATCTGCCTTTTTTTTTTCATTAATCCCCTTGAAATCCTTGACCTTTTGTTCTTCCAAATGAACTTTGCTACTATTTTTTCTAGATCTGTAAAATAATTTCTTGGGAGTGTGATTGGTATGGCACTAAATAAATAGATTAGTTTGGGTAGTACTGTCATTTTTATTATGTTCGCTCTGCCTACCCATGAGCACTTAATGTTTTTCCAATTGATTAGGTCTGATTTTATTTGGGTGGAAAGTGTTTTGCAGTTTAGGTCGTATAGTTTCTGACTTTTCCTTGGCAGATAGATTCGCAAATATTTTATTCTACCATACGTTATTTGGAATGGGATTTCTTTTTGTATCTCTTGCTGCTGAATTTTGTTGGTAATATATAAAAATGGTGATAATTTATGTGGATTAATTTTGAATCCTGCCACTTTGCTAAAGTTGTGAATTGTTTCTAGTAGTTTTTTAGATGAGTCTCTAGGTTTCTCTAAGTATACCATCATGTCATCTGCAAAGAGTGATAATTTGGTTTCTTCATTACCTACTCTGATTCCTTTTATCTCTTTTTCTTCTCTTATTGCTAAAGCTAACATTTCTAATACAATATTAAATAGTAATGGTGACAGTGGGCAGCCTTGTTTCACTCCTGATCTTAATGGGAATGGTTTTAGTTTGTTTCCATTACATATGATGCTTGCTGATGGTTTTAAATAGATATTACTGATCATTTTAAAGAAAAGCCCATTTATTCCTACTCTCTAGTGTTTTTAATAGGAAGGGGTATTGGATTTTATCAAATGCTTTTTCAGCAACTATTGAGATAATCATATGTTTTTTGATAGTTTGGTTATTAATATAATTACTTATGCTGATATTTTTCCTAATATTGAACTAGCCCTGCATCCCTGGTATAAATCCTACTGGCCATAATGTACTATCCTGGGGATGGCTTTCTGTAATCTCATTGCTAATATCTTGTTTAAAATTTTTGTATCAATATTCATTAGGGAAATTGGTCTATAGTTTTCTTTCTCTGTTTTCACCCTACCTGGTTTATCTATCAGCACCATATCAGTCTCATAGAAGGAATTTGGCAGTATACCTTCTATACCTATTTTTTCAAATAGTTTATATAGTATTGGAATTAATTGTTCTTTGAATGTTTGGTAGAATTCACATGTAAATCCATCTGGCCCTGGAGATTTTTTCTTAGGGAGTTGGTAAATAGCTTGTTCTATTACTTTTTCTAATATGGGGTTATTTAAATAATTTATATGCTCTTCTGTTAACCTGGGGAATCTATATTTTTGTAGATATTCCTCCATTTCATTTAGATTATCAAACTTACTGGCATAAAGTTGGGCAAAGTAACTCCTAATTATTGCTCTTCGTTGGAGGAAAGTTCTCCCTTATCATTCTTGAGACTAACAATTTGATTTTCCTCTATCCTTTTTCTTATCAAATTAACTAAAGGCTTATTTATTTTGTTGGTTTTTCCATAGAACCAACCCTTAGTTTTATTTATTAATTCAATAGTTTTCTTATTTTCAATTTTATTAATTTCCCCTTTTGTTTTTAGAATTTCCAATTTGGTATTTAATTGAGGGTTTTTAATTTATTCTTTTTCTAGTTTTTTTTAAATTGTAAGTCCAATTCATTGATTTTCTCTTTCTCTATTTTATGCAAGTAAGCATCTAGAGATATAAAATTACCCCGTATAACTACTTTAGCTCTATCCCACAAATTTTGGCATGTTGTCTCATTATTGTTATTCTCCTGCATGAAATTATTGATTGTGTCTATGATTTGCTCTTTCACCTATTCATTCTTTAGTATTAGGTTATTTAATTTCCAATTAACTTTGGGTCTATTTTCTCCTGGCCTTATATTGCATGTGATTTTTATTGCATCATGATCTGAAAAAGATGCATTTACTATTTCTGCCTTTCTGCATTTGATTTTGAGGGTATTATGCCTTAATACATGGTCAATTTTTGTATAAGTTCCATGGACTGCTGAGAAAAAAATAAACTCCCTACTGTCTCCATTCAACTTTCTCCATAGATCTATCATATCTAACTTTTCTAGCAATTGGTTTACCTGCCTAGTTTCTCTCTTATTTATTTTGTGGTTTGATTTATCTAATTCTGAGAGAGCAAGGTTGAGATCCCCCACTAGTATAGTTTGGCTGTCTATTTCTTCTTGCATCTCTCTCAATTTCTCCTCTAGGAATTTGTGTGCTATTGCACTTGGTGCATATATATTTAGTATAGATATTGCTACATTATCTATGGTACCCTTTAATAAAATATAGTTTCCTTCCTTATCTCTTTTGATTAGATCTATCTTGGCTTTTACTTGATATGAGATAAGGATTGCTACCCCTGCTTTTTTTTTGTTCACCTGAAGCATAATAGGTTCTGCTCCAGCTGTTTACCTTCATCCTATATGTGTCACTATGTTTTAGGTGTGTTTCTTGTAGACAACATATTGTGGGATTCTGGTTTTTAATCCAGTCTGCTATCTGCTTTCACTTTATGGGAGAGTTCATCCCATTCACATTCACAGTTAGAATAACTAATTCTTTATTTCCTGCCATCTTATTTATATGTTTTTCACTTTTCTTTCCCCTTTCTACCTTCCCCCCTCCTCATTACTTTGCTTTTGATGACCCCCTCCCCCAAAAAATAATCCACCCTTTAGATCCCCTCCCCCTATTTTTACTCCTTTCCCCTGATTCTTCTATTTTCCCTTCTATTCGTTTATCCTTTTCTTTTCCTACTTTCCCTCCCACTTCCCTCCAGCAACAGACAAGTTTCTATATGAAATCAAATATCTGATATACACTTTTAGAGCCCAACCTGATGAGAGTAAGATTTACACAATGCTCATCTCCCTCCCCTCTTTCTCTCAATTATATTAGGTTTTCTTTGCCTCTTCAAATGAATTTATCTTGTTTTTACCTTCTCTTTGTTTTAGATCTTATTTTACCACTTTTTCCCTCTTTTCCCCAGTATGATAACCTTTCCCACTCTAGTTTTCTTTTTCATATTATCAAAGTAATATCTTGTTAATTATACCCCCAAAATTTAAGTATCCCCATAGTAGAAATAAAGTTCTCAAGAGTCTTTTCCTTTTTACCTTTTTATGCTTCTATTGGGTTCTATGTTTTGATGTTGAATTTTTTGTTCAGATCTGGTCTTTTCATTAGAAATAGGTGAAATCCACCTATATCATTGAATGATCATCTTCTTCCCTGGAGGATAATGCTCATTCTAGCTGGATAGGTTATTCTTGGCTGTAATCCAAGTTCCTTTGCCCTTTGGAATATCTGGTTCTAGGCCCTTCGATCCTTCAATGTGGAGGCTGACAGATCCTGTGTGATTCTAGTTATTGATCCTCGGTATTTGAATTGTTTCTTTCTAGCTGCTAGCAGAATCTTTTCCTTGGTGCTATAGTCCTGAAATTTAGCCACGATATTCCTTGGGGTTTTAATTGTGGGGACTCTTTCACGAGGTTATTGGTGAATTCTTTCAATAGTGATTTTGCCTTCTGTTTCTACAATCTAAGGGCAGTTTTCTTTCAGGATTTCCTGGAAGATAGTGTTTAGATTCTTTTTTTCATCATGACTTTCAGAAAGTCCAATAATCCTTAGCTTGTCTCTCCTAGATCTATTTTCCAAGTCTGTTGTTTTTCCTAGGAGATATTTCATATTTTCTTCTAATTTTTCATTTTTTTGTTTTTGTTTGACTGATTCTAGAAGTCTTATTGAGTCATTCACTTGCATTTGTTCAATTCTTATTTTTAAAGTGTTGTTTTCTTCAGTTACCTTTTTAAGCTCCTTTTGTACCTGGCCAATTTGTTCATTGAACTCATTTTCCACTTCACTAATTTTATTTTTCAATAAATTGGTGTCTTTATCATATCTCTTTTGGAGGGCTTCTTGCACTGACTTCAGTTTATTTTCCCATTTATCCTCCAGCTCTCTTTTGAGATTCTGTATGCAATCTTCCAGAAAGGCCTTTTGAAAAGGGGACCAGTGATGGTCCTTAATAACATCCTCTGAAGTTTTGTCTAAAGGAACCTCAGGATCTGGGGTCAGCTTTTCTCTGTCTCGATAAAAGCTGTCTATGGTGAGAGCTCTCTTTTGCTTCTTCATTTTTTTTTAGACAGTGTGTATGTCTCTTTAAAGTTCGGCTGAAGGTCTTTGCTCTTGGGCAATTTGGCGAATTAATTTAAGGTGCTGGGCCGGTGGGGGCTAGGACTAAGTCTGAATTACTCCTTAAACAAGGCAAGTCTGTCAGAACACATGCCCCCAATCAGGGCAGAGTGTCTCAAGTGTCTCAGATATACTCCAGGTGCTTGGAATTTGAAGTTTGGAGCTTTTGCCACAATGAGCTGAGTTCCACCCTCACTTGTGGCCTACACCACTCTTTATCCCTCTGTCCGAGTTAGACAAACCTGATGTGAAGTTCTTCAGAGATATCAGCAGGCAGTGTCCAAGTATTTCTGAATTTGTTGACTTGAAGATCAGTTCAGAGGCTTATTTTATTGTTGATTTTAGAGATCGGAGGAGACACAAAGAGTCACGTTTTCACTCCGCCATCTTGGCTCTGCCCCACTATGAGTTTTTAAAACCAGTTCTGCCCATTGTCTCTCCCTCTTGTACTTCCCACTGGATCAGGGATTTATATCTTTTATGTGGATTGGGTGGAAAGGGAAATGATACAACTAGTGATATTGCCAAGGAATTGGAGTGTAATGTCTTTCAAGCTATAACAGAGTTTAGATTTTATAAGAGAGTCCTCCAGAACTTTGTATATAGTTACATCAAGTTTTACCTGTTACTACTGAGTTAGTCCCATCCAATCTTTCATTTTCTCCTCCTATAACCCATTCCCCAAGCCAATTAAGAAATATTTGTTTTCTAAAATTAATGCAGATAAGATTAGGAAGGAAGCAATAAACTGGGAAGATATTTTTATATTCAAAGGTTCTTATGAAGGCCTCATTCCTAATATATATATATATATATATATGTATATATATATATATATGTAAACACACACACACACACACACACACACACACATATATATATATATATATATATATATATATAATTAACTCAAATGTATAAGAATTCAAGCCATTCTCCAATTGACAAATGGTCAAAGGATATGAACAAACAATTTTCAGGTGTAGAAATTAAAATTATTTCTAATATATGAAAATGTGCCCCAAATCACTATTGATCAGAGAAATGCAATTTAAGACAACTCTGAGATACCACTACACATCTGTCAGATTGGGTAAGATGACAGGGAAAGATGATGATGAATGTTGGAGGGGATGTGGGAAAACTGGGATGCTGATACATTGTTGGTGGTGTTGTGAATGAATCCAACCATTCTGGAGAGCAATTTGGAACTATGCTCAAAAAATTATCAAACTTCACATACCCTTTGTACAGCAATGTTTCTACTGGGCTTATATCCCAAAGAGATCTTAAAGGAGGGGAAGGGACCAACATGTGCAAAAATGTTTGTGGCAGCCCTTTTTGTAGTGGCAAAAAACTGTAAACTGAGTGGATTAATTAGAGAATAACTGCATAAAGTTACAGTATATGAATACATATGTCATTTTCTCTTTGCTGTTCATCATTTCTTATAGCACAATAGCATTCCATCATAATCATATGCCACAATTTGTTTAGCCATTCCTTAATAATAAGCATCTCCTTTTTGCCACCAGAAAAAGAGATGCTATACTTTTGTACATATAGCTTATTTTCTTTTTCTTTTCTTTTCTTTTCTTTTCTTTTCTTTTCTTTTCTTTTCTTTTCTTTTTTTCAGTCTGATCTACTGGGGCATTTTTCTTTTTTTAATTTTCTTTTCTTTTCTTTTATTTGCATAACATATGGGTGGGTAATTCTTCAACACTAACCCTTACATAGCTTTCTGTTACAAAATTTTCCCCCCCAACTCCCCACCCCACCCCTAGATGGCAGGATATCCACTACATGTTAATTATGTTAAAATATTGGCAAATCGAATATATGTATACATATTTCCCAACTTATCATTGTTGTGCAAGAAAAATCTTATCTACACAAGAGATATATCAGATAAAGGAAACACAATGTAAGCAAACATCAACCAAGGAGTATGAGAATGTTATGTTGTGGTCCACATTTCACATCCCTCTCTCTGGGTGTATATGGCTTTCTTCAGTGAACAATTGGAGGTGGTTTGAAACATTTCACTGTTGAAGAGAGCCATGTCCATCAGAATTGATTGTCATATACTATTGTTGTTGCCGTGTATACTGATCTCCTGCTTCTGCTCATTTCACTCAGCATCAGTTCATGCAAGTCTCGACAGGCCTCTCTGAAATCGTCCTGCTGGTCATTTCTTACAGAACAACAATATTCCATAATATTCATATACCATAATTTATTCAGCCATTCTCCAATTGAAGGGCATCCCTTCAGTTTCCAGTTTCTAGCCACTACAAAAAGGGCTGCCACAAACATTCTTTCACATGTGGGGTCCTTTCCTTCCTTTATGATTTCTCTGGGTTATAAGCCGAATAGAAATGCTGCTGGGTCAAAGGGTATGCACAGTTTGATAACTTTTTGAGTATAGCTCCAAATTGCTCTCCAGAATGG
>JAJPUD010027701.1:0-15329 GCA_023553655.1 Myrmecobius fasciatus | reverse complement strand
CATTTCTTACAGAACAATAATATTCATATACCATAATTTATTCAGCCATTCTCCAATTGAAGGGCATCTATTCATTTTCCAGTTTCTAGCCACTACAAAAAGGGCTGCCACAAACATTCTTGCACATGTGGGGCCCTTTCCTTCCTTTATGATTTCTTTGGGATATAAGCCCAATAGAAATGCTGCTGGGTAAAAGGGTATGCACAGTTTGATAACATTTTGAGCATAGCTCCAAAATGTTCTCCAGAATGGCTGTATCCATTCACAGCTCCACCAACAATGCATCAGTGTCCCAGCCCTCCCACATCCCCTCCAACATTCATCATTAACTTTTCCTGTCATTTTAGCCAATCTGACAGGTGTGAAGTGGTACCTCAGGGTTGTTTTGATTTGCATTTCTATGATCAATAGTGATTTGGAGCACCTTTTCATATGACTATAAATAGTTTTAATTTCATCCTCTGAAAATTGTCTGTTCATATCCTTTGACCATTTATTGATTGGAGAATGGCTTGAAATTTTATAAATATGAGACAATTCTCTATATATTTTAGAGATAAGACCTTTATTAGAACCCTTAAATGTAAAGATGATTTCCCAATTTATTGCTTCCCTCCTAATCTTGTCTGCATTAATTTTGTTTGTACAAAAAGTTTTTAACTTAATATAGTCAAAATTATCAATCTGGTTTTAAATTAAGAGTTCCAGTTCTTCTTTGGACGTAAATTTATTCCATTTCCATAGGTCTGAGAGGTAAACTATGTTACATTCCTCTAATTTACTTATAGTATCACTCTTTATATCTAGATTGCCACAAACATTCTTGCACATGTGGGGCCCTTTCCTTCCTTTAAGATCTCTTTGGGATATAAGCCCAATAGAAACACTGCTGGGTCAAAGGGTAGGCACAGTTTGATAACTTTTTGAGCATAGTTCCAAATTGCTCTCCAGAAAGGTTGGATCTGTTCACAGTTCCACCAACAATGCCTTAGTGTCCCTGTTTTCTCACACCCCCTCCAGCACCCGTCACTATCTTTTTCTGGCATTTTAGCCAATCTGATAGGTGTGTAGTGGTATTTCAGAGTTGTCTTAATTTGCATTTCTCTGATCAATAGTGATTTGGAGCACCTTTTTATATAACTAGAAATAGTTTTAATTTCATCATCTAAAAATTGTTTGTTCATATATTTTGACCATTTAAAAATTTGAGAGTGGCTTGAATTCTTATAAATATGAGTCTATTCTCTATATATTTTAGAAATGAGGCCTTTATCAGAACCATTAAATGTAAAGATGATTTCCCAATTTGATGCTTCCCTCCTAATCTTGTCTGCATTAGTTTTATTGTACAGAAACTTTTTAACTTAATATAATCAAAATTATCTATCTGGTGTTCAATTAGGAGTTCCAGATCTTCTTTGGACATAAATTCATTCCATCTCCCCATGTCTGAGAGGTAAACTATATTACGTTCTTCTAATTTGCTTACAATATCACTCTTTATATCAACATCATGAACCCATTTAGATCTTATCTTGATACGTGGTGTTAGGTATGGGTCAAGCCCTAATTTCTTCCACACTAGTTTCCAATTTTCCCAGCAGGTTTTGCCGAATACTGAGTACTTATCCCAAAAGCTGGGGTCTTTGGGTTTATCAAACACTAAATTGTTAAGGTTATTGCCTAGATTTTCCTGATAACCTATCCTATGCCACTGGTCGACTGCTCTATTTCTTATCCAGTTTTGATGGTTTTGATGACCACTGCTTTAAAATATAGTTTTAGATCTGGTACAGCAAGGCCACCTTCATCTGTCTGTTTTTTTCATTAATCCCCTTGAAATCCTTGACCTTTTGTTCTTCCAAATGAACTTTGGTACTATTTTTTCTAGATCTGCAAAATAATTTCTTGGGAGTTTGATTGGTATGGCACTAAATATGTAGATTAGTTTGGGTAGTATTGTCATTTTTATTATATTCGCTCAGCCTACCCATGAGAACTTAATGTTTTTCCAATTAATTAGGTCTGATTTTATTTGTGTGGAAAGTGTTTTGCAGTTTAGTTTGTATAGTTTCTGATTTTTCCCAAATATTGTATCCTATCATCTGTTATTTGGAATGGAATTTCTTTTTGTATCTATTGCTGCTGAATTTTGTTGGTAATATATAAAAATGCTGATGATTTATGTGGATTAATTTTGAATCCTGCAACTTTGCTAAAGTTGTGAATTGTTTTGCTTATCTATTTTGTTGGTTTTTTCATAGCAACCAACTCTTAGTTTTATATATTAATTAAATAGTTTTCTTATTTTCAATTTTATTAATTTCTCCTTTTATTTTTAGAATTTCCAATTGGGTATTTATTTGAGGGTTTTTAATTTGTTCTTTTTCTAGTTTTTTTTAATAATAAGCCCAATTTGTTGATGTTTTCTTTCTCTATTTTATGCAAGTAAGCAGCTAGAGATATAAAGTTGCCTCTTATAACCGCTTTGGCTGTATCCCACAAATTTTGGTATGTTGTCTCCTTATTGTCATTCTCCTGGATGAAATTATTGATTGTGTCTATGATTTGCTCTTTCACCCATTCATTCTTCAGGATTAGATTATTTAATTTTCAATTAACTTTTGGTTTATTTTCTCCTGGCCTTATATTGCATGTGATTTTTATTGCATCATGATCTGAAAAAGATGCATTTACTATTTCTGCCTTTCTGCATTTGATTTTGAGGTTTCTATGCCCTAACACATGGTCAATTTTTGTATCGGTTCCATGGACTGCTGAGAAAAAAGTAAACTCCCTACTGTCTCCATTCAACTTTCTCCATAGATCTATCATACCTAACTTTTCTAACAATTGGTTTATCTCCCTAGTTTCTTTCTTGTTTATTTTGTGGTTTGATTTATCTAATTCTGAGAGAGCAAGATTGACATCCCCCACTAGTGTAGTTTGGCTATCTATTTCTTCTTGCATCTCTCTTAATTTCTCCCCTACGCATTTGGATGCTAGTGCACTTGGTGTGTATATATTTAGTATTGTAGAGCAATTTGGCGCTATACTCAAACATGTACAAAACTCTGCATGCCTTTTGACAGAGCAATGCCATTACTGGGTCTGTATAGTAAGGAAATCATAAAGGAAGGAAAATAACCAACATGTGCAAAAATGTGTGTAGCAGCTCATTTTGTGGTACCAAAGCATTGGAAAAGGAGTCGATACCCATCAATTGGAGAATGGTTGGATAAGTTGTGGTATGTGAAGATAATGGAATATTATTGCTTTTTAAAAATTAATGAACATGCTCATTTTAAAAAGGCCTGGAAAGATTTGTATGAACTGATGCTGTGTGAAACAAACAGAAGGAGGAATACATTGTTCATAATAACAGCAAGAATATGTGATGATCAACTATGAAAGGCTTAGTTCTTCAAAGTGATCCAAAGTAATGAAAATAGATTTTGTACAAACAAATGCCAATTTCATCCAGAAAAAAAAAAAAAAAAAACTAAGGAGGTTGAATGTAAATTAACACATGCTATGATCACGTCTTTTTTCTCCTAAGATTATTCCCTTTTGCTCTGATTTTTCTCTTCTAATATGATTCATAAAGCAATGTGTATTAAGAATAATAAATTACTACAATAAAAATAAATTTAAAAAAAGAAAATGATTGTAGAAAAAATTAAAAGCAATCTTCTTTGATAAAGTCTTCACTTCTTAAACACATAGAAAACAGTCAAATTTATAAAAAATAAAGTTACTGCCTGGTTGATCAGAGATCAAAAGATATGAAAAGTTTTCAAAAGTCATTATTGCTTTCTGTAGTCACCTGAGAAATGCTCTAACTCAATAGTGATTGGAGAAAAGCAAATTAAAACAATTCTGAGATACTTCTTCATATCTTTATTCAAAAAGAAAATGAAAAAAAAGTGTATGGGATACTGGAAAAATGATACATTAATACATTGTTGGTGGAGTTGCAAACATATTCAACCACACTGTAAATTGATTTGGAACTAAACCAAAAATCTATAATATCATGTACATGTTTTGAACTAGCAATATTAACAGTCTGTATCCTTAAAAGATTATAAAAAAGGAAAAGAATCTATTTGTAAAAAAAAGTATTTATAGTATCTCTTTTCTGAGGACAAAGAAGTGGAAATTAATGGAATGCCCATCAATTGGGGAATGACTAAATAATTAGTGCTATGTTTATATGATATAACTTTTGTTCTAAAAGGAAAAAAAATGAGCAGGATGCTCTCAGAAAGAAAAAAAGGGGAAAGAATTGCATAAGCTGATGCAAAGTGAAATGTAACAACAATATTTTAGGATGAACAATTGTAAATGACTTAGCTACTCTCAGCAATACCATGATCCTCTACTGTTATGAAGAATTTATGATGAAAAATGCTGCTTATTCCCACACAAAGATTCAGTGATGTTTAAATTCAGATTGAAGAACATTTTTTAAACTTTATTTTTCTTAAGTTTTTTTGATGTATTTTTAACTACATCTTTTTTTAATGTTTTGCATGACTATACATATATAAGCGCTATTGAATTGCTTACATTTTCAGTGATGAATTGGTAGGGAGGAATTAAATGAGAAAATTTTGAAGTCAAAGTTTTTAAATATTTAGAGACATTTCTGGGGCTGGAGCCAAGTTGGCAGAGTAAAGACACTTTGCTCCAACTCTCCCAGTTTCCCTCAAAAATCACATGAAACCAAGCATTTGAACAGAGTCTGACATAATTAAACCATCTACTACTTGATACCTTGGAAAAATTTCAAGAATGGTCAGTCTCCCTGGGAAAAAAATGGTGTTCAGTCTAGGTCAGATAGGCTCTGGGAAAGCCAGTGAGAGAGTCTTAATCACAGCCAATCATCAACTAAGACCCTCAGTTCTAGCTCAGCAGAGGATCAAATAAGTGGGGTAGCTTACAGTCCCAGCTCAAAAGGGAAAACAGGCTGCTTCCTGAAAAAAAAGCAGGCAAAACTACCCCCTGCAAACCCAAGATATCCCTATGCTCAAAACAAATGCTCAAAGCTACACAGGACATTTAGGAAGCTCCTTTAACCTAGGAGCAAAGTGAAAGAATATAAAAGTGAAAAAAGAAGAAATATTAAAAGAAAAGGAAAGAGAATTAGCAAGAAACCAAAGAACTTTGACCATAGAAAGCTACTATGGTGACAGGGCACACCAAAACCCTAACTCAGACAAGGACAAAATGTCCACAGAAGGATTCTCAAAGAGTGATATGAATTGGTCTCAAGCCCAAATAAAGTGCTCATAAAAGACTTTAAAAGGAAAATGAGAGAGATAGAAGAAAACAATGAGAAAGAAAATGAAAGGTGCATAAGAGGGTCAACTAGTTGGAAAGAAAAGGTAGAGACAGATTAGAAGGAAGGGCAGAAACACTAGGGGGAAAAAAGGTTAAAAGAAGGTGTGAAGGGATTATAGGAGATAAGGTTGTGGGTGGGGTGGGTATTAAAAAAAAAAACATGTCAGGACATGATGGAAAAAAGGAATACAAGTATATAGAGTGGATAAAAGTGGATGGAATGAAATACAGAGCCGGTAATCATAACTGTGAATGTGTATGGGGTGAACTCTTCCATATAATGGAAGGCAATAGTATAGTGGATTAAAAAACACAACCCTACAATATATTGTTTAGAAGAAACACATTTGACATAGAGGGATACATGCAGAGTAAAGGTAAAAGACTGGAAATGAATTTGTTAAATTTCAGCTGAAGAAAAAAAAAAGTACAAATAGCAATTCTGATCTGAGATGAAGCAAAAATAAAAATAGATCTTACTGAAAGAGATAAGGAAGAAAAGTACATCCTGATAAAGGGTACCATAAACAATGATGAGTAAGTCAAATTCCTAGAGCAGATTTTAAGGCAGATACAGGAAGAAATAGATAACAAAACTATACTAGTGCAAGAACCCAACTTTCTTCTCTCAGAATTAGACACATCTAACCACAAAAATAAGAAAGATACTAGGGAGGCTAGTAGGATCCTAGAAAACCTAGATGTGATGGACCTCTGGGAAAAACTGAATAGGAACAGAAAGGAATGCACTTTTTTTTTTCTCAGCAGTTCATAGCAGCTTCACAAAAAATGATCATGCATTAGGACATAAAAACATAACAATCAAATGGGGAAAGGCAGAAATAATAAATGTTTCATTTTCAGACCACAATGAAATAAGAATTGTGTTCAATAAAGGGCCAGGGAAAAACACTAAAAATCAAATAATATAATTCTAAAAAATTGGTGGGTTAAACAACAAATCACAGAAACAATTCATATTTTCATCCAAGAGAATGACAGTAATGATACATCAAACCAAAACCTATGGGATGTAGGCAAAGCAGATCTTAGGGGTAATTTTATGTCTTTAAATAGCTGCATGAATGAAATAAAGAAAAAGAAAATGAATGAATTAGGCATGCAACTAAAAAACGTAGGGAAAACCTAATCTAAATAGATCAATATTTACCAAAAATAAAAATTATCCAGATTAACAAAAAGGTAAATAAATGACTTAAAAAGTCAGATTTTAGAAAAAGAAATTGAACATGCCATTAATGAAGTCCCTAAGAAAAATCTCCAGAGCCAGATGGATTCAAAAGTGAATTCTAGAAAACATTTAAAGAACAATTCCAATGCTATGTAAACTATTTGGAATATTAGGTAAAGAAACACTGCCAAATTCCTTCTATGTCACAAATATGCTATTGTTGCCAAAATAATAAAATCAAAAACAGAGAAAGAAAATTACAGACCATTATCCCTAATGAACATTGATGGAAAAAAATTTTAAATAAATTTTTAGCAAAAAGACTGCAGTAACTTAGCAGCAAGATAATAGGCTACAACCAAGTGGGATTTATGCCAGTTAGCAAGGCTGGTTCAATATCAGGAAAATTATTCCCATAATTGACCATATCAATAACAATATTAACAGAAAACATCTAATAACCTCAAGATATACAGAAAAGGCTTTCAACAAAATTAGATATACATACCTATAAAATACTTTAGAGTGCATAAATATAAAGGGAGATTTTTAAAAAATAATAAGCAGTATCTATCAAAAACATACAGCAAGCATCATTTGTAGTGGAGAGAAGCTCCATTATTCCCATATTCCCAATAAGATCAGGGCAAAGATGTCCATCATCACTGTTATTATTCAACATTGTACTAGATATGTTGGCTTTAGCTGAAAGAAAACATAATAAATTAAAGGTAATAGAATAGACAATGAGGAAATAAAATTATCACTCTTTTCAGATGATATGATATACTTAGAGAATCCTAGAAAAGCATTCAAAAATTTACTGGAAACAACTCACAGCTTATATAAATATATAAATATTTAGGATATAAAATAAAGCCACACAAGTCATCAGCATTTCTATATATTACTGGCAAAGACCATCAGCAAGAGATAGAAAGATAAATTCCATTTAAAATAACTGTAGACAAAATAAAATAATACCTACCAAGACAAACCCAAGAATTCATGAACGCAATTATAAAACACTTCTCACACAAATAAACATTTGGAAAAAATATCATTTACAATTCTGCCTAAATTGGCCTACTTGTTCAGAGTCATACCAATCAAACTGCAAAAAATTATTCTGAAGAACTAGAAAAAAATAATAAAATTCTTCTGGAAGAACAAGAGGTCAATAATAGCAACTTAATTAATGAAAAAAAAAGGATAAAGCATGGTGGCTTAGCAGTACCAAACCTAAAACTATATTATAAAGCTGCATCATTAAAACCATTTGGTACTTCCTAACAAATAGAGTGGTGGATTAGTAGAATAGATTAGATGCGCATGAAGGAATAATTATGGCTTTAAGAAATCAAGTACTTGATAAACCCCCAAATTCCAGGTTCTGGAATAAAATAACTCTATTTCAAAAAAAAATTGCTGGGAAAACTGGAAAACAATATCTCAGACACTCAGCATAGACTTACATCTTAAATACCAAAAAAAAAAAATAAGCTCAAAATGGGCATGTATGATTATGCCAAAAGGAAATTAGGAAAGCAGGGAAAAAATTACTGATCAGATCTTTGGAGAAAGGAAGTATTTATGACCTACAAACTAGAGAACATTATGAAAAGCAAAATGGACAATTCTGATTATATTAAATTAAAAAGTGTTGCACAAACAAAATTAATAGAAATAAGATTAAAAGGGAAGTACAAAGTTTGGGGAAAATCTTTACAGCCAGTATTTCTGATAAACATCTCATTTCTAAAATTCATAAAGAACTATGTCAAATTTAAAGAATTATAACTAATTCCCCAAATGATACATGCTCAAAGGATATGAAGAGAAAATTTTCAGATGACAAAATTAATGCCAGCTATAATTATATGAAAAAGAATGCTCTAAATCACTCTTGATTAGAGAAATACAAATTATAACAACTCTGAGATGCCACCTCACATTACTGTGATTGGTAAGGTGACATGAAAAGAAAATGATAAATGCTGGAGGGGATGTGGGAAAACTGGGACACGAATGCATTTTTGGTGAACTTGTGAAATGATCCAATCATTCTGGAGAGCAATTTGAAACTATACCGAAAGGTCAATAAAACTGTACATAACTTTTGACTGAGCAGTGACATTACTTGATCTGTATCTCAAGGAAATCGTAAAAGAGGGAAAAGAACCTATATATGCAAAAATGTTTGTAGCAACATTTTTTTGTGGTAGTGAAAGAATTGTGAAATTACAAGATGTCCATCAATTAAAGAATGACTAACCAAATGGTGGTATATGAAGGTAATGATATATGATTTTTCTATTAAATATGATGAACAAGCTGATTTTAGAAAGGGCTGGAAAGATTTAAATGGGCTATTGCTGAGTGAAATAAGCAAAACCAGAAATGCATTGTGCACAATAACAGCAAGAATATGTTATGATCAACTATGAAAAACTTGATTCTTCTCAGTGATTTAGTCATCCAAAGTAATCACAATATATTTTGAATAAAAAATTCCATCTGAATTCAGAAAAAGAACTATGGACATTGAATGTAAATCAACACATGCTATATTAACTTCTTTTTTTCTGTCTTTTTTTTTGTTTTCTATGGTTTTCCTTTGTATTCTGAATTTCCTCTCACAACATGATTCATAAAGCAATGCATATTAAAAATAAATAAATTTACTCTTAAAAATAAAATTAAAAAATGTTGTGTTCACATGTTGCTAGGAGAAAATACAATTTCTAAAATTTCTTTTCAAAATAAAAAAAAATGAGGTGCAAGTTAATTTCTGAAAAACCTTGAAAGACTTTTTCAAACTAGTGCTAAATGAAATGAGTAGAACCTGGGGGAATATATATATATATATATACATATACATATATATACATATATATGTATATATATATATATACATATATATGATAACAGCAGCATTGTCAAATGATCAAGTATGATAGTTCTCTTTTCTCAGTGATGCAATGATTCCAAATAGTTCCAAAATACTCAAGATTTCAAATGCTATCCGCATCCAGAAAAGAACTGTGAAGTATGAATGCAGATGCAAACAATATTTTCAGTTTTGTGTTGTCTTTCTTTCATGGTTTTTTCCCTTTTATTCTGATTATTTCTTCACATGCCTAATGTAGAAATTTAATTAATATGATTATACATGTATAGTCTTTATTATATTGCTTGCTGTCTTGGGAAGGATGAGGACATTAGGTGAGGGAGAAAAGAATTTGAATTTCATATATAAAATGATTATTGAAAATTATCTTTACATGAAAATTGGGGTAAAATTAATGGAGAGGATGAAAAAATATTGGAACAATAAACTAATTCACTCTCTTATTTTGACTTGAGAAGTGTTCACAGAATGATAAGAATCAGAAAAACTCAAAAAGTAATATCTAATTGTATGGAAGTTAATTTCTCTCTCAGGATCGTTTTTATATCCTCAAACCTTTGCATAATGCCTGACACATAAACCTATAATAAATTCCTAATAACTTCTTTTCAGTTGATTCATTGGCAGCCATGTATAATTCTGTTATCCTATCTAGGTTTTCTAAAGATAAAATTATGCAATAGATTTTTAGATTTATTTACACATAAGTAATTGAAAAGTAGTTATGTTTTTTCTTCCGTGTCTTTAGAAATTGATTATTTCATTAAAAGTTTAAATAACTTTTTAATTTCAATTTCTTTCCTTGTATTCCATTTATCTTTTTTAACTCACTGAAACCTCATTCCCAACAAAACAAACATTTCTAGTAATGCTCCAGTTACTGCATTCATATTCTGTATTTCGAGCTTTTTATCTTGCTTTATTTTTTGTTTGATTTCTTATTTTCTGTTTATTTCTTCCTTTCTTTCTGTCTCTGTTTCTGTTTCTGTCTCTTTCTCTCTCCCTCTCCTTTTCCCTTTCTCCCACTCCCCCTTTCTCTCAATGTCTCTCTCTCTCATCCTACTTTCTTGTTAGACAATCAGGGTTAAATGACTACTCAGCTTCATACAGCTTGTAAGTTTCAGGTGTCTGAAGTTAGATTGGAATTCAAGTTGTCCTAAGTCAAGAACTGGTGATCAGCACTTAGTTGGCCCTCAGAGATTTACTTTCTCTCAATTTCCTTCTCTACTAATGCTTTGGGTCAGTTGAACAGGAATAGGTATGTTTATTGTTTCTTGTTTAAATTTACCCACAGCACCCAACTACCTACTTATCTTTAAGCATTAAAAGTTGCCATTTAATTTTCTAGACTAACAAGACTCTTTATATTGGTGAGAATCACCTCAAAAATAAAAATTTCCCTTTACTAGCTTATCTGCTTTTTGAAGGATATATCATTAATTGCCACTGAAGATATTTTGCTTTGGGAAGAAAGAATTCTAGCAAATGTTTGCTAAACTCGTCACCTATCATTGTTATTTTATGCCTTTATGTCAAGTTTGCTATGTGTTTCCTAAACTCTTCAATTTCCTTTTATTTTTCAGGTAGTTTCTGGAATACTTCAATCATAATATTTCTTCTGTTACTGTAATATTCCATTCACAAAGTCTTTTTATCTTGTATTCCCACTTTAGTTGCTGGAGTTCTAATGAAGTGTTTCTTAAAATATAATGTAACCCTTTTCCATTTATCTCTCCTGTTTATTTTGAATGACCTGCTTGAAATTCTAGCATATTAAAGAATTCCATTGCACTATCTCACTGAATGTTATAAAGAGAAAAATAATTCTTTTACCCATATTTATGTATTTATATGTCTTTATCTGTGTACAAATCTGGGGCCATTTTAACTAATAATGCCTTCTGTGAAATTTTAGCGATCAACTTTATTAATTCTGTTATCTTGTAATTGTATCACTTTCTCCCAATGGTTCTAAGTAGTTACCACTCCTACCCTACTTTATTCTTCTTAAGTTTGAATAAGTTTTGATATAATTTATAAAAATATAGCAAATACCTTATAACACATTCCTGTTAAGAGTCTTCCATAGTTATCCAGGAAACTAATATTCCTGTTTTGAATCTGTCATTGATGCTGAAATTCAAATCCATTTATTAGATATCAAAAAAAATCAAGTTTTCTTCTCAAATCTGCATTTTTTTCGTTGCATTTCTTAGATTGAATTTGTATCAGTTATGAAAATATTGTCATTGCCTGTGCCTTAAGGTTCTTCAATCTCTTCCATGAATTAAAACACGAGTTCATCTTGACTAAGAAAGTAGTGTAGCAATATTAATTTACCTAAGAGAAAGGTCTATGAATCCTATAAATTTTCCAATGAGAACCCCAAGCCTCACATTACCCTTCAAAACAAACAAGCAAATAAAAACAAACCAAATATAAGTTTTTTTTTTAAATTTTATTTTATTTGCAAAATATATGCATGGGTAATTCTTCAACATTAACCCTTACATACCTTTCTGTTACAAATTTTCCCCCCAAATCCCCACCCCTCCCCTAGATGGCAGGATATCCACTACATGTTAATTATGTTAAAATACTTGACAGATCGAATATTTTATACATATTGCCACACTTATCATTGTTGTGCAAGAAAAATCGTATCTATATGAAAGACATATCAGATAAAAGAAACACAATGTAAGCAAACATCAGTCAAGAGTATGAGAATGTTATATTGTGGTCCACATTTCACATCCCTCTCTCTGCGTGTATATGGCTTCCTTCAGTGAACAATTGGAAGTGGTTTGAAATATTTCATTGTTTCAGAGAGCCATGTCCATCAGAATTGATGGTCATATATCATTGTTGTTTCCGTGTATAATGATCTCCTGGTTCTGCTCATTTCACTCAGAATCAGTTCATACAAGTCTCTCTAGGACTCTCTGAAATCATCCTGCTGGTCTTTTCTTACAGAACAATAATATTCCATAATATTATTGTACCATAATTTATTCAGCCATTCTCCAATTGAAGGGCATTTATTCAGTTTCCAGTTTCTAGCCACTACAAAAAGGGCTGCCACAAACATTCTTCTACATGTGGAGCCCTTTCCTTCCTTTATGATTTCATTGGGATATAAGCCCAATAGAAATGCTGCTGGGTCAAAGGGTATGCATAGTTCGATAACTTTTTGAGCATAGCTCCCAATTGGTCTCCAGAATGGCTAGATCCATTCATAGCTCCAACAACAATGTATCAGTGTCCCAGCCTTCCCAAATCCCCTCCAACATTCATTCATTCATTCATTTATTTATGTTTGGCTTTTTGCTGAGGAAATTGAGGATAAGTGACTTGCCCGGAATCACACAGCTAGGAAGTGTCTGAGACCAGATTTGAACTCAGGTCCTCCTGACTTCAGGGCTGGTGCTCTAACCACTGTGCCACCTAGCTTCCCCTCCCTCCAACATTCATCATTAACTTTTCCTGTCATTTTAGCCAATTTGACAGGTGTGTAGTGGTACCTCAGAATTGTCTAAATTTTCATTTCTCTGATCAATAGTGATTTGGAGCACCTTTTTATATGACTAAAACTAGTTTTAATTTTATCCTCTGAAAATTGTCTGTTCATATCCTTTGACCATTTATCAATTGGAGAATGGCTTGAATTCTTATAAAAATGAGACAATTCTCTATATTTTAGAGATGAGACCTTTATCAGAACCCTTAAATGTAAAGATGATTTCCCAATTTATTGCTTCCCTCCTAATCTTGACTGCATTGGTTATGTTTGTACAAAAACTTTTTAACTTAATATAGTCAAAGTTATCTATCTGATGTTCCATTAAGAGTTCCAGTTCTTCTTTGGACATAAATTTATTCCATCTCCATAGGTCTGAGAGGTAAACTATATTATGTTCCTCTAATTTACTTGTAATATCACCCTTTATATCCAGATCAAGAAGCCATTTAGAGCTTATCTTGGTATGTGGTGTTAGATGTGGGTCAAACCCTAATTTCTTCCACAGTAGTTTCCAATTTTCCCAAAAGTTTTTGTCAAATAGTGAGTACTTATCCCAGAGGCTGGGGTCTTTGAGTTTATCAAAGACTAAATTGTTGTAGTTATTGCCTAATTTGTCTTGTGATTCTATCCTATTCCACTGATTGACTACTCTATTTCTTAGCCAGTAACAAATGGTTTTGATGACCACTGCTTTGGAAAATAGTTTTAGATCTGGAACAGCAAGTTCACCATCATCAGCCTTTTTTTTTTCATTAATTCTCTTGAAACTCAACCTTTTATTCTTCCAAATGAATTTTGCTCCTATTTTTTTCTAGATCTGTAAAATAATTTCTTGGGAGTTCGATTGGTATGGCAATAAATAAGTAAATTAGTTTGGATAGTACTGTCATTTTTATTATATTCGTTCGGCCTATCTATGCGCATTTTATGTTTTTCCAATTGACTAGGTCTGATTTTATTTGTGTGGAAAATGTTTTGTAGTTTAGTTCATATAGTTCCTGATCTTCCCTTGGCAGATAAATTCCCAAATATTTTATACTATCAACAGTTATTTTGAATGGAATATATTTTTGTATCTCCTGCTGCTGAATTTTATTGGTAATATATAAAATGCTGATGATTTATGTGGATTTATTTTGTATCCTTCAACTTTGCTAAAGTAGTGAATTGTTTGTAGTACTTTTTTAGTTGAGTCTCTAGGGTTCTCTAAGTATACCATCATGTCTTCAGCCAAGAGTGATACTTTGGTTTCCTCATTACCTACTCTAATTCCTTTAATCACTTTTTCTTCTCTTACTGCCACAGCTAACATTTCTAAGACAATATTAAATAATAATGGTTAGAGTGGGCAGCCTTGTTTCATGCTTGATCTTAATGGGAATGGTTCTAGTTTGACTCCATTACATATGATGCTTGCTGATGGTTTTAAGTAGATACTACTAAGCATTTTAAGGAAAAGCCCATTTATTCCTATATTCTCCAGTGTTTTTAATAGGAATGGGTATTGGATTTTATCAAAGGCTTTTTCTGCATCTATTGAGAAAATCATATGTTTTTTGTTAATTTGGTTATTAATATAATTGATTATGCTGATAGTTCTCCTAATATTGAACCAGCCCTGCATTCCTGGTATAAATCCTATTTGGTCATGGTGTATTATCCTGGGGATAACTTTCTGTAATCTCGTTACTAAAATCTTATTTAAAATTTTTGCATCAATATTCATTAGGGAAATAGGTCTATAGTTTTCTTTCTCAGTTTTCTCCCTACCTGGTTTAGCTATCAGCACCAGTGCCATAGAAGGAATTTGGTAGTACACCTCCATTCCCTATTTTTTCAAATGGTTTATATAGTATTGGTATTAATTGTTCTTTGAATGTTTTGTCGAATTCACATGTAAATCCATCTGGCCCTGGATATTTTTTCTTAGGGAGTTGATTAATAGCTTGTTCTTTTTCTTTTTCCAAAATGGGGCTATTTAAATAATTTATTTCCTCTTCTGTTAACCTAGGATATCTATATTTTTGTAGACATTTCTCCATTTCATTTACATTATCAAATTTATTGGCATAAAGTTGGGCTAAGAAACTCCTAATTATTATTCTAAATTCTTCTTCATTGGAGGAAAGTTCTCCCTTATCATTTTTGAGACTAACAATTTGATTTTCCTCTTTCCTTTTTCTAATCAAATTAACTAAAGACTTATCTATTTTGTTGGATTTTTCATAAAAACCAACTCTTAGTTTTATTTAATAATTCAATAGTTTTCTTATTTTCAATTTTATTGATCTCCCCTTTAATTTTCAGAATTTCCAATTTGGTATTTAATTGAGGGTTTTTAATTTGGTCTTTTTCTA
>JAJPUD010027700.1:0-15329 GCA_023553655.1 Myrmecobius fasciatus | reverse complement strand
AAAACCATATGATTATCTCAATAGATGCAGAAAAAATATTTGATAAAGTCCAACACCCATTCCTATTAAAAACACTAGAGAGTATAGGAATAAATGGGTTTTTCCTTAAAATGATTAATAGCATCTACTTAAAACCATCAGCAAGCATCATATGTAATGGAGACAAACTAGAATCATTCCCAATAAGATCAGGAGTGAAACAAGGCTGCCCACTGTCACCATTACTATTTAATATTGTATTAGGAATGTTAGCTTTGGCAATAAGAGAAGAAAAAGAGATAAAAGGAATTAGAGTAGGTAATGAAGAAACCAAATTATCACTCTTTGCAGATGACATGATGGTATACTTGGAGAACCCTAGAGACTCAACTAAAATACTACTAGAAACAATTCACAACTTGAACAAAGTTGTAGGATTCAAAATTAATCCACATAAATCATCAGCATTTTTATATATTACCAACAAAATTCAGCAGCAAGAGATACAAAAAGAAATTCCATTCCAAATAACGGATGATAGGATAAAATATTTGGGAATCTATCTGCCAAGGAAAAGTGAGAAACTATACGAACTAAACTACAAAACACTTTCCACGCAAATAAAATCAGACCTAGTCAGTTGGAGAAACATTAAGTGCTCATGGGTAGGCAGAGCGAATACAATAAAATGATAATACTACCCAAACTAATCTACTTATTTAGTGCCATACCAATCAAACTCCCAAGAAATTATTTTACAGATCTAGAAAAAATAGTAGCAAAGTTCATTTGGAAGAACAAAAGGTCAAGAATTTCAAAGGAATTAATGAAAAAAAAGACAGATGAAGGTGGCCTTGCTATACCAGATCTAAAACTATATTATAAAGCAGCGGTCATCAAAACCATTTGGTACTGGCTGAGAAATAGAGCAGTCGATCAGTGGCACAGGATAGGATATCAGGACAATCTAGGCAATAACATTAACAATCTAGTATTCGATAAACCCAAAGACCCCAGCTTTTGGGATAAATACTCACTATTCGGCAAAAATGCTGGGAAAATTGGAAACTAGTGTGGAAGAAATTAGGGCTTGACCCACACCTAACACCACATACCAAGATAAGATCTAAATGGGTTCATGATCTTGATATAAAGAGTAATATTGTAAGCAAATTAGAGGAACGTAGTATAGTTTACCTCTCAGACCTGTGGAGGTGGAATAAATTTATGTCCCAAGAAGATCTAGAACTCTTAATTGAACACCAGATAGATAATTTTGATTATATTAAGTTAAAAAGTTTCTGTACAAAAAAAACTAATGCAGACAAGATTAGGAGGGAAGCACCAAATTGGGAAATCATCTTTACATGTAATGGTTCTGATAAAGGCCTCATTTCTAAAATATATAGAGAATTGTCTCATATATATAAGAATTCAAGCCACCCTTCAATCGATAAATGGTCAAGGGACATGAACAGACAATTTTCAGATGATGAAATTAAAACCATTTCTAGTGATATGAATAGTTGCTCCAAATCACTATTGATCAGAGAAATGCAAATTAAGACAACCCTGAGGTACCACTACACACCTGTCAGATTGGCTTAAAATGAGAGGAAAAGATAATGATGAATGCTGGAGGGGATGTGGGAAGGCTGGGACACTAATACATTGTTGGTGGACCTGTGGACGGATCCAACCATTCTGGAGAGCAATTTGGAGCGATGCTCAAAAAGTTATCAAACTGTGCATACCCTTTGACCCAGCAGTGTTTCTATTGGGCTTATATCCCAAAGAGATCTTAGAGGAAGGAAACGGACCCACATGTGCAAGAATATTTGTGGCAGCTCTTTTTTTAGTGGCTAGAAACTGGAAAGTGAAGGGATGCCCATCAATTGGAGAGTGGCTGAATAAATTATGGTATATGAATGTTATGGAATATTATTGTTCTGTAAGAAACGACCAGCAAGATGATTTCAGGGAGGCCTGGAGAGACTTGCATGAACTGATGCTGAATGAAACGAGCCGAACCAGAAGATCATTATACACAGCAACAACAAGACTATATGATGATCAATTCTGATGGACATGGCTCTCTTCAACAATGAAACATTTCAAACCAGTTCCAATTGTTCAGTTAAGAAAGCCATATACACCCAGAAAGAGGGATATGAAATGTGGAGTACAACATAACATTTTCATGCTCTTTATTGATGTTTGCTTACAGTGTTTTCTTTCCCTGATTTTTCTTCTTGTAGATAGGATTTTTCTTGCACAACAACTTGTCAAGTGTTTTATCATTATTAACATGTAATGGACTTCCTGCCATCTAGGGGAGGGGTGGGGACTGCAGGTAAAATTTGGAACAGAAAGCTTTGTAAAGATCAATACTGAGGAACTACCTATACATATGTTATACAAATAAAAAGCTTGAATAAAAAAAGAATAAAATATGCAATATTGCCAAAAAAAAGAATAAAAAAAAAGAAGTTAAAATAGTTAATGAGGAGATAAAACTATCATTCTTTGCAGATGATATGATAATATACTTAGAGAATCCTAGAGAATCATCCAAAAACCTACTGGAAACAATTAACAGCTTTAGCAAAGTTGCAGGATATAAAATAAACCCACACAAATCATTACCATTTCTATATTACTGATAAAACTTAGGAGCAAGCAATAGAAATTCCTTTTAAAATAATTGCAGACAACATAAAATATTTGGGTGTCTACCTGCCAAAATAAACCCAGGAACTATATGAACACAATTACAAAATTCTTCTCACACAAATAGTCAATCTAAACAACTGGAAAAATATTGCTCATGAGTAGGCAGAGCTAATATATTAAAAATGACAATTCTACCTAAATTGGTCAGTGCCATACCAAACTGCCAAAAAATATTTTATAGACATAGAAAAAATAACAACAAAATTCATCTGCAAGAACAAAAGATCAAGAATACTAAGGGAATTAATGGAAAAAAAATACAAAGGATGGTGGCCTAGTATTCTAGACTTAAAACTATATTATAAAGCAACAGTCATCAAAATATTAGCTAAGAAATAGAATATTAGATCACTGGAATAGTTTAGATATACATGGTACAATAATCAATGACTATAGTACTCTAGTATTTGATAAACCACAAAATTCCAACTTCTGGGATAAAAATCCATTATTTCACAAAAATTGCATGAAAAAAATGGAAAATAATATGTCAGAAACTTGGCATAGACCTACATCTACATACAATTTTCAGATGATGAAATTAAAGCCACCTATAATCATATGAAAAGATGTTCTAAATCACTAATAATTAGAGAAATGCAAATTAAAACAACTCTGAGGAACCACCTCAGTTTAGTCATAATCTCAGAAAAAAAAAAAGTGTTGGAGGGGATGTGGAAAAACTGGGACACTAATACACTATTGGTGGAGTTGTGAACTGATCCAACCATTCTGGAGACCAATTTGGAACTATATTGAGAGGGTTATAAAACTGTGCATATCCCTTGACCAGCAATGTCTCTACTGGATTTGTATTCCAAAGAGATTATAAACAAAGGAAAAGAACTCATATGTGCAAAATGTGGGGAGCAGCCCTTTATGTAGGCAAGGAACTAGAAACTGAATGGATGCCCATTACTTGGGGAATGACTGAATAAATTATGGTATATGAGTGTAATGGAATATTATTTATTGTTCTGTAAGAAATGATCAGCAGAATGATTTCAAAAAGGCCTGAACAGATTTACATGAACTAATGCTAAATAAAGTGAGTAGATCCAAGAGAACATTTTATACAGCAATAACAAGATTATATAAGGATCAACTCTGGTGGGCATGGCTTTTTTCAATAATGAGGTGATTTAGGCCAATTCCAATAGACTTATGATGGAGAGAGCCATCTGCATCCAGAGAGAGGATATGCAGATTGAATACGGATCACAATATACTATTTTTTAATTTTTTGTTGTTGTTTGCTTGGTTTTATTTTTCTTTCTCATTTTTTTCCCTCTTTGATCTCATTTTTCTTGTGCAGCATGATAAATGTAGAAATATGTTTAGAAGAATTGCACATGTTTAGCCTATACTGGATTGCTTGCTCTCTGGGGAGGGAAATAGTGGGAAGGGAGGAAGAAAAATTTGGAACACAAGGTTTTGCAAGGATAAATGTTGAAAATGATCTTTGCATGTATTTTGAAAATAAAAAGCTATTATAAAGTAGGGGAAAGGACGCATATGTGCAAAAATCTTTATAACGGCTCTCTTTGTGGTGTCAAAGAATTGGTAAGTGAGTAGATGTCAATTGTGTGGGACAGTAGCAACCGCTAAAACAATCAAAAATCCTAGTATAAGTGTAGGAAAAAGTTTATTTCCTTTCCATGAGAAAGGGTGCACAGTCTCTAACACAGCATGGTTTTAGAGAAAGACACATATCCAGGCAAAGAGCATCCCCTTTAATATTCCCCAATGAGAGGTCTCCTCCCCATCCTCCTAGCTCCTTTCCCCATTGACTGAGGTTTCTAAGGTTTAATTTCTAAAAAAAAATAAGGTAAGAAACCCTGAGGATATCAAATACTTAAAAGAGTAGGGGGGTTTCCTCAGTTCAGTCCCTGCCCTCAAGAAGCTTCTATTCTAGAAGGGGAAAATAACCTTGGAAAGTAGAGGACAAAAAACTAAAGATTCTTTTCAAATCTCAAGTCACCACCCCTGATTACAAAATCCAGTCCCTGCTGCTAAGGAGCTTACATTCTTAAATTCTTTGGGGGGAAATAACTTCCAGGAAAGCACCCTGTAAATTTCAACTTAATTTAAGTTTCATTTCTCCAATTTTTATACTATGGAAACCTAATAAATCCATTTCTCACACCATCATTTGGGGAATAGCTGAAGAAATCATGATATATGAAAACAATGGAATATTATTGTTCTACAAAAAATGACCCAAGGGACCCAAGGCAATCCCCATAAATTGGATAGAAAATGCTACACATTTTGCATTACATTCTGCATACAGACACATACAGAGAGATATGGAGAATGGATGTAAATTACCACCTGCTATGTTTATTTTTTTCCTTTTTCTTCTTTTTTTTCTCTTATGGTTTTTCCCTTTTGTTTTGATTTTTTTTTATCCCAACATGAATCATAAAGAAATATGTATTTTTAAAAATTAATGTATAAGTATAACCAGAAAAAAGAAAACAATAAAAAAACTTTTTAAAAAAAGATACATTGAGGCCTTTTCTACTTTAACTGAAGAATTTTCTAAAAGTGTTGTCCCTGTTCCTTCCTGACCACACCCCCCTTCAGTTTAGGTCAGCATTCATATGCAATACCCCAGGAGAAAATAGCACTTAAAACAAAGACTATTTTGTTCTCCAAAAAGTAGAAAGCCCTAAGGCAATCCCTTAGCCTCAATCAAAATAGAAAAAAAAAAAAAAAAAAAAAAAAAAAAAAACAACTCCTTAGGGTACTTTGCTTGTTGTTTTTCCTCCTCAACAGAATAGTGTTTCCTGTTTCTAAAATTCTGACAGGTCAGCTCAAGTAAAGTTTGTAGCAACCTAGTTCTTATAGATGACATGCTTTTCATTCTAATAAAAAAATTTTTAAAAACACCAGACCTTCCAATCTTTTTTTTGCTAACCAATTCAGTCATTCTTTACCCTAGACTCCTGGAAAGAAGAAAACAAATAAAAACCTTTTTCATGCAAATCAATGATACAAAACTTTTAAAAATATTCCCCTATCCAACTATTCCCAACCCGATTATTCATGTGAATCTATAGTCAATGGAAGGCCATCTTTGGAGCTGCAACCTTCCCTGACATTCCAAGGAGCTACCATCTACCCCTTCCTTAGCTGGGGAGCTAATTACTGCTCCTTTTCTCTCTTCCACTGGTAGATCTGAGATTTCAAAAACAGGGAATCTCATAAAGTTTGTGGATCTCAATTTAAGACACAGACCCCAGGAAAATCTAATCTAATTTCTACTCATCTTGACATGTCTACTATCTACAAAGAATATTCTTCATTAAACCTCTTAGATTTATAAGTTTAAAGTAGAGAAAAGCAGCTAAGTAGAACAGTGGATAGAATACTGGGAATAGAATAAGGAAACTGAATTCAAATAGGGCCTCAGCATCTGCTGGCTCAGTACCTGAGCAAGTCACTTCTATCTGACTCAGTTTCCTCAGTTATAATCCTCCCTGGGAGTGTCAATTGAGATAATATTTCTAAGACTAACATATTGTAAGTAATATTAAAAATGCTTGTTCCTTTCCATTCCTTTTACTATTTCTTCCTTCTTTGCAGTTTTTCAAGAGAGTAATTATTGCTAAATGAAAGTAATAGGAAAAGGAAAATCTGACCAGTCATTTTGATGTAATATAGTTTCTAGGGGAGACAACAATAACTTTAAGGTCCCCTGACCTTAGGGGCTTCTATTCTAACAATGTGTCAGTGATTTTAAAATCCTCCTGGTTTGGAATCTGTGATCCTGCGGTCCTGCATCCCCAACCTAAGAATACTATTGTTCTAACAATCTGTCAATAAATGTTGTTGTCTGTTGGTCAGTGATATCCAAATTCAAGAGACCACTCCTTGGTTCTACTCTGGGCCATAAAATTAGCATATCAATGACATGGAGAATTAGATAAATGTGTCTTTTTGCTTCTACTTCTTTGCTAAATTCTCTTGGAAGTGAGACTGCTTCAATTGGCATTACAATTACAATAAACTTTGCCCTTGATTTGAAATGGGTTCAAGCTTGAAAATTCTTTTGAGACACCTTTAACACTGGTCTGTGACCCCAATCTTTTGGGGTCCCTTGCCAACCTCAACATCTGGTGGCCTGATATGGGGAGAGTCTTGCCTCCCCTGGCTTGATTACCTCCTTGTCAAGGTAAGTCCCCCACCATTTTTATCTCACAATCCTATAGCTGGGACACCCCAAACCCCTGGGAGAAGGCTTGTCTTAGTCATCATGAGGTCCACACTCAGCAAATTTTCCTTGAAATTCTTGCAATTTTTGGCAAAATTCCTAGGGAACCTTTGCCACCTTTTCATCTTCTCTGGACACCAGAGGAGATAAAGAACTATAGGATAGCTTTTGGCAAAATTTTATGGCTTTTGGTCAAGATGGGACAATCCTCTTTCATGTCATTTTGTCTGTGTTTGTGTCTGTACAGAATGTCTGTGTCATGTTTATTCTGTGAACTAGATTTTGTTACCTACAAAGATTTGAAACACAATCAGCAAGAAAAAACTCTATGCTTTAGTTAGAATGATAGGAAGATTTCTTAAAAAGCCTAAATTTTTCCTATGAACTTCAGCTCTGGCCAAGCTGGGGGCTACACAAAAAGTTAGCTAATTAAAATTAAAATAACATCTTAGCAGATTCTCAAAGTTTTGAGAACAATGATTAAGAAGTTTGGCAATTAATCATTTTAAGATAGCAAGAGAAATTCATGAAATTTAAGGAATAATTCTAGGAATTTACCCCATTCTGCAAGAAAAGAAAAGAAAAAAAAAACCTATGTAAATAGCAATTTTTTGCTAACCCTTCCTTGACTCCTATCTTGACCAAAGTCCCCTTCTGCTCCTTTGGGAAAGCACTTCAGAAGATATTATGGGATCCTCTTCAATCCACTCCCCAGAGTCTTGAGTATATCTCAGTTGTTGGGATTGCTAACAACATCAATTTAACCCAAATCCCTTTGTTTGCTAACTCTTCTCATCTCAGAACTGTAGGGTAATTCAAATTCTGCCTCACCTGTAGAAACAGGGGAAGCATAAAAACTGTGGGGACTCCATACAACCTTGTCCAAACACTTCCCCAACCCAGTTTTGGGGGAGTTGGGGTAAATGATGAGCATTCTCTGAGCCCTGCCACCTGACACTACCATTAAAGGGAGATCCTAGTGCTAGTCACTCCAGCTTTCAGCAGGTTTTCTCCAGGAACTGACTGGGAAGAATTGGGGTACCCCCTGCCACCACCCAGCATGGCAGTGTAAGGTGAGAAAGCCAGTCAGCCTCTGCATTTGATAAGACCCATTCTCTGTTTCAATTGTAGATATGTATTAGCTATGTAATTTATGGCAAATTATTTTATCTCTGCCCAGTTTTCTGATTTTTAAAGAGAAATAATAATTGTTATTATAAAGATCACATGATTGCAAAAATGCTTTACATAAAACATGCTAGACTAATATTAAGTGCTTTTTTGGATATAATTGCTTCGTATTTGATAACTTTACTTTTTTTTTAAGATGTGACCAACATATAAATGATTTCTATGTGTGTGTAAAGTAATTTTGAAATTTGTTATTTAAGAAACAATAGTAAAAGTAATTTTAAAAGAGTCCTAATTAAGGGGCAGCTAAGTGGCGCAGTAGATAGAGCACCAGCCCTGAAGTCAGGAGGACCTGGGTTCAAATCTGGTCTCAGACACTTAACATTCCCTAGCTGTGTGACCCTGGGCAAGTCACTTAACCCCATTTGCCTCAGCAAAAAGCAAAAAAAAAAAAAAAAAGGGTCCTAATTAAAGTTCACTAAAGGGATATGTAAATTTTTAATCTATTGTGCTGATAGTGTTAACAGAAGAATTTGGGAACTTTAGGAAAACATAAAATCAGTTTGCTACTACTTTGAAAACTCTGGTTACCCAAACAGCCTACTTTTGAGTTATCTAGAGTCAGACTTCTGAGGACCCTATCAGTAAAAACTGGTACCTTAACCCTTTTCCTGGCTCACAACAGATAAATGATTTGCATGAATTGGAAAATAACCAAATGGCAATTCAGTTTGTCTAGAACATTTAGTCAGAATCGAGGGAATCTCATTAACTAAAATTAAGTCAGTTTTAAAATCTGTTCTATCTTAATTTTAAGAATTGTCCTGTTTTCTTCCTAAAACAAAGGGGGGACTTATTTAAGGGAATAGAAATTACAGCTAAGACTATTTGGCTATTAGGAAAATTCTAAAATTGTTAACTAAGTTATTTGGAATTATTGCCATCATGTTAAACCTAGAACTGGTAATTACTGTGTGTGGAACAAGAAGGGAGGTGAAAGCCTTATCAGTTCACCTCCAGGTATGAGGTGTACATCTTTTTCCCCCTCCATGGAGTGGGGAGAAGTATCAAACAGCACAACCCATGACAACCCTAATAGTTGGAGTGGGCAATAGCAAGCTCAGCCCCTTTCTCCTTCTCACTGGTTTCAAATACCCTCAAGCCAACTTTTAGCCCCAGAAGCAAGTCAGTGGAAACTTATTTTTGGTTTTCACCAAGCTACCCACTTGGGAAGAAATGCTCTTCAATCCCTTGTGAAACCTATCTTCATGGGTCACAAGCTAGGAGAAACAATTAAACAGATCTGTCAGGTCTGCCCAGCTTGTGCCCAGGTAAATTCTGAAAGGGCTGTTAACCCCCCTCTCCTGAAGTCTATCTGGACGAGGGTCCATCTTTGGGGAGGACTGGAAATTAGATTTCACACATATACCCCCTCTCAGTTAACTTCAAACTGCTCTTGACTTTTGTTGACACCTTTACTAATTGGGTAGAAGGCTTCCCTTGCAAGACTGAGAAGGCTCAGGAGTATCAAAGGGTTTGCTAAGAGATCATACTCACTTTGGCCTGCCCAGCTCCTTGCAGAGCAACAATGGCCCGGCCTTCACTTTGTAAGATTACTTACTGTCTCCACTCTACCTGGCGGTCTCAGTCTCCTGGGAAGATGGAGAAAATGAATCACATCCTCAAAGGAGTCCTTATTAAACTGTGCCTGGAGACTGGAGAGGATTGGATGAAGAATCTCCCATTAGGGAGAGCTATATAAGGTTCCTCTGACCACTCCAACTCGGTTTCCCCAGCTGGACTCACGATTCTAAAATTGAAAACGCTATTCCTGTTACTTCTTCTCCCTCAGATATTCCTGGGTATTCCTGTGAACCCATAGAGGACCTGAAACTATTCTTTCACAGGACTTCTGGAAATGTACTGGATAGAGAAACGTGGGAATTGTCCATGTCCTTCTCTCCCTCACTGGCTTTCTTTATTTCTTCTTATTTTCCACTTTTTCCTGGTGTACCTTTAACAACACTCCAAGAATGACAGCTTTGCTCCTAGTATTTTCTCTCCAGCTCTCCTGATGTCATTCTGTGGCACCTTTCAGTGGGAAGATAATGCCTTAGTCCTTAGTCAGGCTAGGGAGCTCCGTGGGCAGTGGGGCACTCAGGATGGTTGGGTGGTCCCCAGCATCCTCAAGGTAGCCCACATTTGTGACCTGATGCATTATTTGCAAAGGTCCCATTCCCAAATGTTACTCTCCCCACCCTGGATGCTGTCCCATTCATATTAACTAACTCCCCAAGGATTATCCCGTTTTCTTGCTGTAAAGGATCTCTTACCCACATGATAATTGGAGGATTTCCACAAAACTATTCTGGCAAACTCACTCATAATGCTTCTACATCCCCTCCTTGAAGCTTCTTCATAACCTCCTGAGAACTAACATTCCTATTGACAGATTTGCTTCCTCCAGACTACAAGCTATGGACTTCCAACTACTTGTTCACCCTGGATACCATCGGCTAACTAACTCCTCTGAATGCTGTTGCTGTTGTATGCCTCCCCTTCCTCAGTCAGGACCCACAGGGCAGACACAGCTCTACACCCCTTATCAGCATGAAGCAGCTCCAGAAGATAAGATCTCCATCCCTTTGTCCCAAATGAATTTGGTTGCAAACTGCTGAGAGGGGAAATGATGGAATATAGCTTCTAAGGGAGACTGCAATGATTTTAAGGTCTCCTGACTTTAGGGGGCTTTTATTCCAGCAATCTGTCAGTGATTCTAAAGTCCTCTGGCTTTGGAATCTGTGATTCTGAGGTCCCTTATCCCCAACTTCAAAATACTATTGTTCTAACAATCTGCCAATAAACATTACAGTCTGTTGGTCAGTGATAACCAAATTCCAGAGACCATTCCTCGATTCTACTTTTGGGCCATAAAATTAGTATATCAATAAAATGGAGAACTAAATAAATGTATCTCTTTGCTTCTGTTTCTTGCTAAATTCTCTTGAAATTTAGACCATTTCAGATGGTGTTACAATTACAATAAACTTTGCCCCTTGACTTCGAAATGGGTTCAAGGGTGCAAATTCTTTTGAAACACTCGTGACACTAGTCTGTGACTTCAACCATTTTGTGACAACCAACCTCAATGGTTCTCTTCTATCACTTCTTTTTTTTTCTTTTTTGCTGAGGCAATTGGGGTTAAGTGACTTGCCCAGGGTCACACAGCTAGGAAGTGTCTGAGACCAGATTTGAATTCAGGTCCTCCTGACTTCAGGGCTGGTGCTCTAACCACTGCGCCACCTAGCTGCCCCTCTTCTATCACTTTTAAGTGTAACCCTGACTCATTCAGAAAAAAATTAATAAGACACTAAAGCAGGAAGCAGGGCATTAACTTTCCCAGAGGACAAAAGAACCTTGTAAGGGCAGAGGAATGATTTATTCTTCACTAGTGTACCCTAGTTGCATGTATTCCTTATAAATATCTACTTCCATGAATGTATCTTGTTTGATTGTGATAAAACTTTGCCTTGAACAAAATAACCTTGGATTGATTAGAAAAAATAAATAGCTTGAGAGGAAAGGAGGAAAGATAACCTGGTCTTATGAATTCTGGTTTTTTAATTGTTATAGATCAACAGAGTGACCTTGAACTTGAGTGTGTTTTTTGTTTGTTTGGTCTAATCTGGTTTGGTTTGGGAGGCACCCATAAGCAAAGAAAGTAAACAAATTGTCTATGTATATATCTTATATCGGTACTAGACTGTAAGCTCCTTGTATCTTTTACTTTTAGTAGTTCCTACTAATGAATATAGAAACATTGGGATTAGGTAGGGGTTCTACACACTTAATATATATTTGTTCAATTGGAATTCTTGTTTATATACAATTTATGGCCATTTGAAGCTCACATTTGAGTATAAACTATTGTGTTGGCATGTTATTTTTGACTTTATCTAACATCACCCATTGCTCTTTTCTGATTGACTTCTTGTCTGAGTCATTGATTCCAGAAAACAGTCTATAGTAACTCTCAAATCCCTTTCCTGGGTCACACCTTACGAAGATTAAAATTCAAAAGATCTCAAAAGGTTGAAATGTTGAATTTAAAGTAAAAAATGTGAAATTTATCAGATGCAAATGTACAGTCCATTATCGAAATTTAAATAATCAATTATGTAACCACAAAATAAAAGTGATTTGGTGGTGATATAAATGAATAAATTAGTATATGACTCTAAAACACAATATGATGTGACAAAAGAATACAGCATGACATGACAGTCAAATACATGAACACAAATTTACTTTGTATTAATAAAATTGGAATTTACAAATTATAGCAATTACTAATTATATTTTGTTACACTTTGGTCATACATAGATGTGTTTGTTTCTGAGTACCTCATTTTAAGAAGTTTATTAACTAATTATAATTAGATAAATTTTCATCTCTGAGAGGACTAAAAAAACTGAAGAATGATGGAGAACCTTTAGATTTTTAGTGTGGAGAAAATAGAAGATAGAATCATAGAATTTAAAATGAGAAAAGATCTTAGAATTAAAAGGGGTAATATTTTCCAAAATTCTAAAAAAAAAACAGTATCTATTACATTCTTGATAAATGATTACATAAACTTGAATTTTTTATTAGCAACTCCCATAGACAAAACAACATAAGAATAATGTCCAAAAAGAAGCACAATTAAAGTCTTCATCCCCCAGATCTCCCCAGAGTTGGACCTAACTTTTTTTTCAAAGTGTAAGTTGGAAAAACAGAAAAAAATACTTTAAAGTAATATTTTCTCCACACTCACCAAGACAATCGTATCATCTCCTCAAGACAGTTGTTTCATTAAATCTTCATTGATGTACAGAAGGTATAAAGCAGGGAGTAAAGAAAAGGACACATAAATGAAATGTAAGAAGAAGGGAGTGAATAAAGGGAGGAAACAGATGGAAAGGGATGAAGAGAAAGATATTCAAAAATTTGAGAATTGAATTAAAGAGAGGAAAAGCATAACCTCTTTCTACTTGAAATTCTAGTTCTTTCTTTGGGGGATAATAATAATAAATATTTATGTAGTACTTACTATTTGCCAAGTATTGTTGCTACATAATTTGTAATTATTATCTTATTGAGCCTCACAACAATCCTGTGAGGTAGGTGTTCTTATTATCTCCATTTTATAAATGAAGAAACGGGCAAAAAAGTGGTTAAATAATTTATTCAACAACACACAGCTAATAAGGAAGAGGGAGTACAAGATGTGAAGCTAGCACAACAATGCTCTTTGAACCAAATGCAGCCTTTCCTTCTTGAATCAAAGATGTCTTCCAATTATACAGCGGGATTTCAGAACAAAAGGACATGTTGATGTTAGGTCATAATCCATAGTTAGATATCACAGGCTACAGGCTGATGCTAATTTCTCTACTTTTTATTGAGGAAGCATCGATCTGTGGAGAAAAAAGTAACACATGATTGGCTCTTAGACTCCAGCTCATATCAAACATTCAGAATGCCCCCATTCTATATGAAATAGAACTAGGACACTATGTGAGGATAAGAGTTGAACAGTGACTATTTCTTTTACATTGAATCCTCTTTCTTGTCACAGTAATCAGAGACAAATACAAGAAAGACTTACCAGTAGTGGTCAAGTCAATGATATTTTCATTTGTAAAGCCATATAACTGACATATTTGCTCAAATCTGTCTTTTATCATTTCATTCAAGGTCCCATCTTTACGCCGGCCTGCATTTGGAGAGCATTGACTGTTACTCATGAAAACATAGTTATAATCTTAAAAGAAATTATCATTGAGACAATGATTACATACAAGTTTTGCCCTGGATTTCAGGAAAACAGTATTAAGTGTAAAGTCTCTCCCTAGATGGCCTTAATATGTAAGTGGTGCAGGAAAAAAGATCATCAATTCATTGAGAAAGGTGAAATGTAAGTAGCAGGGTTGAGAACTGAAAGAATAAACAGATCTGGGTGAGCTACCATGGACAGAGCAGCAGGAATAGAGTCTAGAGGACACTTACTGTAAAGCTCCACCCCTGAGATCATTTCATCAAACTGATTAATTGTAGAAATCAGGAGGTAATCTTCTGGATCAGCATCTTCTACATGGAATTCATGTGTACCAGGGTCTATAAAGGAGTAAGATAAGAATTCATTTGGTAATCCAAGAGATGAAAAGAGACAAACTCTTCCTAATAATATTTAATGACTGGTATTTTTTAAGGCATTCTCTCTAGCCTGATTCTCTTCATCAACAGGAGTAATAGTCCAGTTTCTTCTGCCCTGGTAAGTTTTACACCTGGAGTTCTGCAGTCATATCTGAGTGACACATTTTAGGAAGAAGCAATGATAAATTCAAAAAAAGGTTAACTAGAATCACTAAATAACTTAAGTCAATGCCATACAAGGATTCATAAATGTAACTAGAGTTGTTAAGATTGGAGAAGAGTTAAGATTTGGGGAATAGTATGATAAAGTCTTTTGTTTTTTCAGACTGCCAGAAGAAGGTCCCATGGAAAAAAATATTTAGAAAGGGTACTGAAATGATTCAATTGGGTATGGTTTCCCTGATTCTTTCTTTGTCTTGGTAGTATGGTGACCAGAAGTATTATTCCAGCCTGAAGAAAATTATAGTCTTTGTACTCTAGTATTCAAGAAGCAAACTCTTTAGCTCACTGGTGGTTTTAGTACTTTAAAAGTAAACACTAGCCTAAACTGGATGAGGATGGTGGTTGGGGATGGAGGGAGGAATTGCTCCTGACACAGTCAAAGGAAATTAGTTTTGTTTGAAAGTGGAAGCTGAGAAGCAGAGAAAATATATTTTTGTTTATTGAAAATAAATATTTTTAAAGGAAAACTATAGAAAAGGCCAAATGAGAAAAAATGGGGGAAAACTGCAGAAAGATATATTTAGACACGTGTAAAGAAACACTTTCTTCACAAGCAGAACTATCCAAAAGTGGAAAGGCCTTCTCTATCATTTGCAAGTTTCAAGTAAAAGATAGATTGGTATTTCCTATTGGATTGTATTCTTATTGATACATACATTTGAACTTGTATTTATTAGTTTCCACTCTGAAAGCGACCATTGTGCTTGTGTAACATTCCTTTCTTTCCCTAGAAAGAAAAAACCTGAACTTAGAAACATGGGGAAGACATTGCTTGAATTTTATTTTAACAAAAATGAAGGGACTTCCTTCCGGGGGTGGAGCCATGGTGGCGGAGATCAGACAGGA
>JAJPUD010027699.1:0-15330 GCA_023553655.1 Myrmecobius fasciatus | reverse complement strand
CTTTTCCTTAAAATGATCAGTAGCATCTATTTAAAACCATCAGCAAGCATCATATGTAATGGAGACAAACTAAAACCATTGCCAATAAGATCAGGAGTGAAACAAGGCTGCCCACTGTCACCATTACTATTTAATATTGTATTAGAAATGTTATCTTTGGCAATAAGACAAGAAAAAGAGATAAAAGGAATTAGAGTAGGTAGTGAAGAAACCAAATTATCACTCTTTGCAGATGACATGATGGTATACTTAGAGAACCCTAGAGATTCAACTAAAAAACTACTAGAAACAATTCACAACTTTAGCAAAGTTGCAGGATTCAAAATTAATCCACATAAATCATCAGCATTTTTATATATTACCAACAAAATTCAGCATCAAGAGATACAAAAAGAAATCCCATTCCAAATAACAGATGATAGGATAAAATATTTGGGAATCTATCTACCAAGGAAAAGTCAGAAACTATGTGGACTAAACTACAAAAAACTTTGCACACAAATAAAATCAGACCTAATTAATTGGAAAAACATTAAGTGCTCATGGGTAGGCAGAGTGAATATAATAAAAATGATAATACTACCCAAACTAATCTACTTACTACCATACCAATCAAACTCCCAAGAAATTATTTTACAGATCTAGAAAAAATAGTAGCAAAGTTCATTTGGAAGAACAAAAGGTCAAGGATTTCAAGGGGATTAATGAAAAACAAAAGGCAGATGAAGGTGGCCTTGCTGTACCAGATCTAAAACTATATTATAAAGCAATGGTCATCAAAACCATTTGATACTGGCTAAGAAATAGAGCAGTTGATCAGTGGCATAGGATAGGATATCAGGACAATCTAGGCAATAACTTTAAGAATTTAGTGTTTGATAAACCCAAAGACCCCAGTTTTGGAGATAAGTACTCACTATTCGGCAAATACTGCTGGGAAAATTGGAAAGTAGTGTGGAAGAAATTAGGGCTTGACCCATACCTAACACCACATACCAAGATAAGATCTAAATGGTTTCATGATCTATATATAAAGAGTGATATTGTAAGCAAATTAGAGGAACATAGGATAGTTTAACCCTCAGAGCTGTGGAGATGGAATAAATTTATATCCAAAGAAGATCTGGAACTCCTAATTGAACACCTGATAGACAATTTTGATTATATTAAGTTAAAAAGTTTCTGTACAAATAAAACTAATGTAGACAAGATTAGGAGGGAAGCATCAAATTGGGAAATCATCTTTACATTTAATGGTTCTGATAAAGGCCTCATTTCTAAAATATATAGAGAATTGTCTCATATATATAAGAATTCAAGTCACTCTTCAATAGATAAGTGGTCAAGGGATATGAACAGACAATTTTCAGACGATGAAATTAAAACCATCTCTAGTCATATGAAAAGGTTCTCCAAATCACTATTGATCAGAGAAATGCAAATTAAGACAACTCTGAGGTACCACTACACACCTGTCAGATTGTCTAAAATGACAGGAAAAGATAACGATGAATGTTGAAGGGGATGTGGGAAAGCTGGGACACTAATATATTGTTGGTGGAACTGTGAACGGATCCAACCATTCTGTAGAGCAATTTAGAGCTATGCTTAAAAAGTTATCAAACTGTGCATACCCTCTGACCCAGCAGTGTTTCTATTGGGCTTATATCCCAAAGAGATCTTAGAGGAGGGAAAGGAACCCAAATGTGCAAGAATGTTTGTGGCAGCCCTTTTTGTAGTGGCTAGAAACTGGAAACTGAATGGATGCCCATCAATTGGAGAGTGGCTGAATAAATTATGGTATATGAATGTTATGGAATATTATTGCTCTGTAAGAAACGACCAGCAGGACGATTTCAGAGAGGCCTGGAGAGATTTGCATGACCTGATGCTGAGTGAAACGAGCAGAACCAGATCATTATAGACAGCAACAACAATATTACATGATGATCAATTCTGATGGACATAGCTCTCTGCAACAAAGAATTGTCTCAAACCAGTTCCAATTGTTCAGTGAAGAAAACCATATACACCCAGGGAGAGGGATATGAAATATGGACCACAACATAACATTTTCATGCTCTCTATTGCTGTTTGCTTGCATTGTGTTTCCTTTATCTGATTTTCTTTTTTTTTTTTCTTGTAGATAGGATTTTTCTTGCACAACTTGTCAGGTATTTCAACATTATTAACATGTAGTCGACTTCATACCATTTAGGGGAGGGGAGTGGACTGGGGGTAAAATTTTTAATGGAAAGCTTTGTAAAGATAAATGCTGAGGAACTACCCATAAATATGTTATTAAAGTAGAAAGCTTTAATAAAAAAAACAATTATTATTGCTAACTATACCCCCCATTTATTCTATTCTCTCTCTCTCTTTTCACCCTGTCCCTCCGCTAAAGAGTTTTCCTACTAACTACTCTCTTCTACAATATGCTCTCTCTGCTATTCTTCTCTCCCCTTCTCATACCCCATTTTCCTGCAGGGAAAGATAGATTTGTATACCTATAATAAGTGTGTATGTTATTTTCTCTTTGAGCTAATTTTAATGAAAGTATAGCTCACATATTCCCTCTTTTCTCCCCCTCTTCCTTTTCACCATAAAATTTTCTCTTATTTTTTTTATTGCTCATACTTTAAAACCTTTCACTTTTCACTTTTACTTTCTCTTATTGCATTCCTTTATTACCTCTTTTTTAAATTTATTTTTTATGCTGAGGCAATTGGGGTTAAGTAACTTGCTCAGGGTCACACAGCTAGGGAATGTTAAGTGTTTGAGACCAGACTTGAACTCAGGTCTTCCTGACTTCAGGGCAGGTGCTCTATCCACTGTGTCACCTAGCTGCCCCCCTTTATTACTTCTTAATTAGATTTTTAAAGATATCCCTTCATATTCAACTCACATCTCTGCCCTCTCTATGTATAAACTCCTTCTAATTGCCATAATAATGAACAAGTTCTAATGAATTACAAGTATCATCCTTACATTATAGGAATATAAATAGAGACACCTTATTAAGTCCCTTACGGTATAATTTTCCTGATTAACTCCTTTATATTTCTCTTGAGTACTATATTTGAAAATCAAATTTTTCATTCACTTCAGGTATTTTCATCATGAATGTTTAAAAATTCTCTCTTTTGTTAAATGTCCACCTTTCCTCCTGAAAGATTATACTCAGTTATTATAATTAGCTAGGTGATTCTAGGTTGTAATCCTAGCTCCATTGCTCTCTGGAATATCATATTCCAAGACCTCCCTTCCATTAAGGTAGAAGCTGGTGAATCTCGTGTTATCTTGACTGTGGATCCAATATATTTAAATTATTTCTTTCTGGATGCTTGCATAAAAAAAAAAAACAAAAAAAAACTTGGAGTTCCACAATTTGGCTATAATATTCCTGGGAGTTTTCATTTTTGCATCTCTTTTAGGAGTTGATTGGTGGAATATTTAAACTCCTATTTTACCCTCTGTTTCTAGAATATCAGGACAGTTTTCTAGATAATTTCTTGAAAGAAGGTGTCCAGGCTCCTTTTTGATCATTACTTTGAGGCAGACCAAGAATTTTAAAGTTATATCTCCTGGATCTATTTTCCAGGTCAGTTGTTTTTCCAATGAAATATTTCGATTTTTTTCTATTTTTTCTTTATTTTTTTTGCTGTATTACATCTTGATTTCTCATAATCATTAACTTCCATTTGCTCAATCCTAATTTTTAAGGAATTATTTTTTTCATTGAGTTTTTGTATTTTCCCTTTTGTCCAATTTTACTTTTTAAGGCATTCTTCTCCTCATTAGCTTTTTGTATTTAACACTCTCAATTCTTTTCCTAATTTTCCCTCTATCTCTCTTACTTGATTTTCAAAATCCCTTTTAAGCTCTTCCATATTCTGAGACCAAGTCTTATTTTTCTTGGAAGCTTTGGATGTAGGAGTTTTGACTTTATTATCATTTTTTTGCATGTATTTTGTTCCTCATAACTTTTGTTCCATAATAACTTTGGAGTAGTTTGAAGGAGAGAATGGGGAGTTCCTGCCTGTACTTTGCCATCTTGGCTCTGCCTTCCCCTATTCAGTTTTCTATACTAGACATTTTGAGGAATTTTCTCTTGGGTGAGACTTGCATCTCTATCTCTTGGTTAAGCTGAATAACCCCACTGCCAAAGTGAGAGCTATTTCACTTTATAATGTGTGGATATTCTACTATGGATATTTTCTCTGATTGCTGTTTTGCTGTTGACTTGGGAAAGTTGTTTTTTTACTGTTTGTTCATTTTAGAAATGGTTTTTCATAGGAAATGGGACCCTGGTTATAATGCCTGCAGTCCTCTTTTCCATATTAAAAAAAAGTTGATAAGAGTTTAGCCTGAACTTAAAAATTGCCTCTCCTTGACTAACCATAAATAAAAGAACATAAAGATATAATTCAGGCTCAAAATCCCCTCTTTATGAAGAGATAGCCAAGCTTCTGATTCCAACTTCATGTTTCCTCTCCTGGCAGGAATTAAAGTTTTTGTTGGAGAAGAGTAGAAGGAGGAAATTCTAGAATGGTCTATTTTTGTCTTTCTGTGAGCCATCTCTAGCACTTCTTGCTACAAGTGTATAGGGTAGATAGAACAGATTGTTATGGAAAATTCAGGAGGAAAAATATAATTAATAACTAGAGGACTTAGAAATGGTTTCATGGAGGAGGAATGATTTGAACTGAGCCTTAAACATAAAGATTGATTTTTCAGTAGGTAAAACTGAGAGAGTGGGAAAGGAGGTACTTTGCTCTTGGCATTGGAAATGTGAGGCATTTATTAAAACACTGGCTAGCAGTTTGACTGAAGTACATGTGATTCAAGAGGATTGAGTGCCAGGCTAAATAATTTATATTTAAATATGTAAGCAGTAGGGAGTCACTGAAGGTTTACCAGCTAATCAGTAAAATGCTTAGACCTATACATTTGTAAGACTACTATAGGAATTGTAAGATGAATAGATTGGAGAGGGCAGAGAGCAGAGTTTAGGAGGAAAGAGAGATGGGAGATTATCAAAATAATACAAACAAAAACTTGAAAGCCTGAACTAAGGTGATAGTTTATTCACAGAGAAAAAACAATAGATTGTAGAGATAAAAAGTAAAAGAAAAAGATGATAAAAATACGAATTATAGGAAAGCTTTTGGGGCTAGACCAGAATGATATGCTTTAAAAATGTAGTCTTATAATTATACAGATAGTTAGGCTTCTGATGTGAAGATAATTTGATTGTCTTATGTATAAAATTACAAGGCTAGATCTCCTGCTGGTTTGGCTAAATGGGTCTGATGGTAGAACTTAACAAATGAGACTGAGGAGGCTGAGCCAAGATGGCAGAGTGAAGACGTGACTCTCTGTGTCCTCCTCTGATCATCTCTTAAATCAACAATAAAATAAGCTTCTAAACTGATCTTCAAGTCAACGAATCCAGCAATATTTGGAAACTGCTTACAGATATCTCTGAAGAATTTCATATCAGGTCTGTTTAACTTGAGCAGAGGGGTAAACAGTTTACTCAGTGCAGCCTGGAAGTGAGGGTGGGACTCAGCTCAGTGTGGCAGAAACTCCAAACTCCAAACACCTGGAGTATATCTGAAACACTTGGGACACTCTACCCTGATTGGGGGCAGGTGTTCTGGCATATTTATCTTTTTTAAGGGGTAATTTGGGGAAAGAAGTCCTACCCCCACAGGCCCAGCACCTTAAGTTAATTACTGGAATTGACCCAGGGCAAACTACCTCAGCCACGGCATCTCTAGCTTTAAACAGAGCCCCATGCTGTCTTAAAAAAATAAAGAAGCAAAAGAGAGCTCTCACAATAGACAGCTTCTATCGAGAGAAAGAAGGGCAGACCTCAGATGCTGAGATTTCTTTAGACAAATCAACTCCAGAGAAAGTCATCAAGGACCATCACTGGTCATTTTTTCAAAAGGCCTTTCTGGAAGATTGCATAAAGAATCTAAAAAGAGAGCTGGAGGATAAATGGGAAAATAAACTCAAAGCAGTGCAAGAAGGATACAATATCTTGCAAGAAGGATATAATGCCCTGCAAAAGAGATATGAAAAAGACACCAATTTATTGAAAAACTAAATTGGTGAATTAGAAATAGACAATAATGCAGTGAAAAATAAAATTAGTGAAGTGGAAAAAAGAGTGCAATGAACAAATTGTCCAGTTACAAAAGGAGCTTAAAAAAGTTAACTGAAGAAAACAACACTTTAACAATAAGAATTGAACAAATGCAAGTGAATGACTCAATAAGACTCCAAGAATCAGTCAAACAAAAATAAAAAAAAATGAAAAATTAGAAGACAATAAGAAATATCTCCTAGGAAAAACAACTGACTTGGAAAATAGATCTAGGAGAGACAATCTAAGGATTATTGGACATCCTGAAAGCTATGATGAAAAAAATAATCTAAACACTATCTTCCAGGAAATCCTGAAAGAAAACTGCACTGAGATTGTAGAATCAGAAGGCAAAATCACCATTGAAAAAATTCATTGATCACCTCCTGCAAGAAACCCCAAAATTAAAACCCAAAGAATATGATGGCTAAATGTCAGGACTATCGCACTAAGGAAAAGATTTTGCTAGCAGCTAGAAAGAAACAATTCAGATACCAAGGATCAATAATTACAATCACACACAATCTGTTAGCCTCCACATTGAAGGATCGAAGGGCCTGGAACGAGATATTCTTTTTTTTTATTTTATTTTATTTGCATAACATATGTGTGGGTAATTCTTCAACAATAACCCTTACATAGCTTTTCGTTACAAATTTTTCCCCCCAACTTCCCCACCCCTCCCCTAGATGGCAGGATATCCACTACATGTTAATTATGCTAAAATATTGGCAAATCGAATATATGTATACATATTTCCAAACTTATCATTGTTGTGCAAAAAAAATCTTATCTACACAAATGATATATCAGATAAAGGAAACACAATGTAAGCAAACATCAATCAAGGAGTATGAGAATGTTATGTTGTGGTCCACATTTCGCATCCCTCTCTCTGGGTGTATATGGCTTTCTTCAGTGAACAATTGGAGGTGGTTTGAAACATATCATTGTTGAAGAGAGCCATATCCATCAGAATTAATCGTCATATAGTACTGTTGTTGCCGTGTATAATGATCTCCTGGTTCTGCTCATTTCACTCAGCATCAGTTCATGTAAGTCTCTCCAGGCCTCTCAGAAATCATCTTGCTGGTCATTTCTTACAGAACAATAATATTCCATAATATTCATATACCATAATTTATTCAGCCATTCTCCAATTGAAGGGCATCTATTCAATTTCCAGTTTCTAGCCACTACAAAAAGGGCTGCCACAAACATTCTTGCACATGTGGGGCCTTTTCCTTTCTTTATGATTTCTTTGGGATATAAGCCCAATAGAAATGCTGCTGGGTCAAAGGATATGCACAGTTTGATAAATTTTTGAGCATAGCTCCAAATTGTGGAATCAGATATTCCGAAGGGCAAAGGAACTTGGATTACAGCCAAGAATAAGTTACCCAGCTAGAATGAGCATTGCCCTCCAGGGAAGAAGATGGTCATTCAATGATATAGGTGAATTTCACCTATTTCTAATGAAAAGACCAGATCTGAACAAAAAATTCTACCTCCAAACACAGAACTCAAGAAAAGCATAAAAAGGTAAAAAGGAAAGGACTCTTGAGAACTTTATTTCTACTATGGGGATACTTAAAGTTTAGGGGTATAATTAACTAAATATTACTTTGATAATATGAAAAAAGAAAACTAGAGGGGAAAGGTTATCATACTGGGGAAAAGAGGGAAAAGGTGGTAAAATGAGATAAAAACAATGGAGGTAAAAACAAGGTAAAATCTCATGAAGAGGCAAAGAAAACCTAATATAATTGAGAGAAAGAGGGGAGGAAGATGAGCATTGTGTAAATCTTACTCTCATCAGTTTGGGCTCTAAAAGTGTATATCAGACACTTTTGGTTCCACAGAGAAACTTGTCCATTGCTAGAGGGAAGTGGGAGGGAAAGGAGGAAAAGAAAAGGGTAAACTAATAGAAGGGAAAATAGAAGAATCAGTGAAAGGAGTTAAAAAAAGGGGGGGAAGGGAACTAAAGGGTGAAAGATTGCAGGAGAGGGTCATCAAAAGCAAAATACTGAGGAGGGGGGAAGGGAGAAAGGGAAAGGAAAGGGAAAAACATAACGGGTAAATAAGATGGCAGGAAATAAAGAATTAGTTATTCTAACTGTGAATGTGAATGGGATGAACTCTCCCATAAAGCAGAAGCAGATAGCAGACTGGATTAAAAACCAGAATCCCACAATATGTTGTCTACAAGAAAGACATCTAAAATAGAGTGACACATATAGCATGAAGGTAAAAGGCTGGTTCAGAACCTATTATACTTCAGGTGAACAAAAAAAAAAAAAGCAGGGGTAACAATCCTTATCTCAGATCAAGTAAAAGCCAAGATAGATCTAATCAAAAGAGATAAGGAAGGAAACTATATTTTATTAAAGGGTAACCTAGATAATGTAGCAACATCAATACTAAGTATATATGCACCAAGTGCAATAGCTTCCAAATTCCTAGGGTAGAAATTAAGAGAGATGCAAGAAAAAACAGACGGCCAAACCATACCAGTAGGGGATCTCAACCTTGCTCTCTCAGAATTAGAAAAATCAAACCACAAAATAAATAAGAAAGAAACTAGGGAGATAAACCAATTGTTAGAAAAGTTAGGTATGATACATCAGTGGAGAAAATGGAGACAATAGGGAGTTTACTTTTTTCTCAGTGGTCGATGGAACTTATACAAAAATTGACCATGTATTAGGGCATAAAAACCTCAAAATCAAATGCAGAAAGGCAGAAACAGTAAATGCATCCTTTTCAGATCATGATGCAATAAAACTCACATGTAATATAAGGCCAGGAGAAAACAGACCACAAATTAATTGGAAATTAAGTAATCTAATCCTGAAGAATGAATGGGTGAAAGAGCAAATAATAGACACAATAATTTCAGCCACGAGAATGATAAGAATGAGACAACAAATCAAAATGTGTGGGTTATGGCCAAAGCGGTTATAAGGGGCAATTTTATATCTCTAGATGCTTACTTGCATAAAATAGAGAAAGAAAAGATCAACGAATTGGGCTTATTATTAAAAAAATAAAGTAGAAAAAAAACAAATTAAAAACCCTCAATTAAATACCAAATTAGAAATTCTAAATATAAAAGGGGAAATTAATAAAATTGAAAAAAACTATTGAATTAATAAATAAAACTAAGAGTTGGTTTTATGAAAAAACCAACAAAATAGATAAGCCTCTAGTTAATCTCATAAGTAAAAGGAAAGCGGAAAATCAAATTGTTTGTCTCAAGAATGATAAGGGAGAAGTTTCCTCCAATGAAGAGGAAATTAGAGCAATAATTAGGAGTTACTTTGCCCAACTTTATGCCAGTAAGTTTGATAATCTAAATGAAATGGAGGAATATCTACAAAAATATAGATTGCCCAGGTTAACAGAAGAGGATATAAATTATGTAAATAGCCCCATATTAGAAAAAGAAATAGAACAAGCTATTAAACAACTCTCTAGGAAAAAATCTCCAGGGCCAGATGGATTTACATGTGAATTCTACCAAACATTCAAAGAACAATTAATTCCAATACTATGCAAACTATTTCAGAAAATAGGGACAGAAGGTGTACTACCAAATTCCTTTTATGAGACCGATATGGTGCTGAAAGCTAAACCAGGTAGGGTGAAAACAGAGAAAGAAAACTATAGACCAATTTCCCTAATAAATATGAATAATGAATTTTAAATAAATATTAGCAATGAGATTACAGAAAGTCATCCCCAGGATAGTACACTATGACCAAGTAGGATTTATACCAGGAATGCAGGGCTGGTTCAATATCAGGAAAACTATCAGCATAATCTATTATATTAATAACCAGACTAACAAAAACCATATGATTATCTCAATAGATGCAGAAAAAGCATTTGATGAAATCCAACACCCATTCCTATAACATTAGATATTATAGGAATAAGTGGACTTTTCCTTAAAATGATTAGTAGCGTCTACTTAAAACCACCAGCAAGCGTCCTATGTAATGGAGGCAAACTAGAACCATTCCCAATAAGATCAGGAGTGAAACAAGCCTGCCCACTGTCACCAGTACTTTTTAATATTGTATTAGAAATGTTAGCTTTGAATGTTTGTGGCAGCCCTTTTTGTAGTGGCTAGAAACTGGAAACTGAAGGGATGCCCATCAATTGGAGAGTGGCTGAATAAATTATGGTATATGAATGTTATGGAATATTATTGCTCTGTAAGAAACGACCAGCAGGACGATTTCAGAGAGGCCTGGAGGGACTTGCATGAACTGATGCTGAGTGAAACGAGCAGAACCAGGATATCATCATACACAACAACAACAGTATTACATGATGATCAATTCTGATGGACATAGCTCTCTCCAACAAAGAATTGTCTCAAACCAGTTCCAATTGTTCACTGAAGAAAACCATATACACCCAGAGAGAGGGAAATGAAATATGGACCACAATGTAACATTTTCATGATCTCTATTGACATTTGCTTGCATTGTGTTGCCTTTCTCTGATTCTTTTTTTTTCTTGTAGATAGGATTTTTCTTGCATAACTTCTCAAGCATTTCAACATTATTAACATGTAGTGGACTTCCTGCCATCTAGGGGATGGGAGGGGACTGGGGGTAAAATTTGTAATGGAAAGCTTTGTAAAGATCAATGTTGGGGAACTACCCATACATATGTTATACAAATAAAAAGCTTTAATAAAAAAAAACATTTTCATACTCTCTATTGATGTTTGCTTACATTGTGTTTACTTTCTCTGATTTTCTTTTTTGTTTCTTCTAGATAGGATTTTTCTTGCACAACTTGTCAAGTATTTCAACATTATTAACATGTAGTGGACTTCCTGCCATCTAGGGGAAGAGAGGGGACTGGGGTAAAAGTTGTAATGGAAAGTTTTGTAAAGATCAATGCTGGGGGACTACCCATACATATGTTATACAAATAAAAAGATTTAATAAAAAAATAAATAAATATTAAATAAAGAAATGTTAGCTTTGGCAATAAGAGAAGAAAAAGATATAAAAGGAATTAGAATAGTTAATGAAGAAACCAAATTATCACTCTTTGCAGATGACATGATGATATACTTAGAGAACCCTAGAGACTCAACTAAAAAACTACAAGAAACAATTCACAACTTTACTAAAGTTGCAGGATTCAAAATAAATCCCCATAAATCATCAGCATTTCTATATATTACCAACAAAAGTCAGGAGCAAGAGATACAAAAAGAAATTCCATTCCAAAAAACGGATGATAGTATAAAATATTTGGGAATACGAATAAAACTACAAAACACTTTCAACACAAATAAAATCAGACCTAATCAATTGGAAAAACATTAAGTGCTCATAGGTAGGCCGAGTGAATATAATAAAAATGACAATATTACCCAAACTAATCTACTTATTTAGTGCCATACCAATCAAACTGCCAAGAAATTATTCTACAGATCTAGAAAAAATAGTAGCAAAGTTCATTTGGAAGAACAAAAGGTCAAGAATTTCAAGGGAATTCATGAAAAAAAAGGTAGATGAAGGTTGCCTTGCTGTACCAGATTTAAAACTATAGTATACAGCAGCAGTAATCAAATCTGTTTGGTACTGGCTGAGAAATAGAAGAGTCGATCAGTGGCATAGGGTAGGATATCAGGGCAATCTACGCAATAACCTTAAAGATTTAGTGTTTGATAAACCCAAAGACCCCATCTTTTAGGATAAGTACTCACTATTTGGCAAATACTGCTGGGAAAATTGGAAACTAGTGTGCAAGAAATTAGGACTTGACCCACACCTAACACCACATACCAAGATAAGATCTAAATGGGTCCATGATCTAGATATAAAGAGTGATATTGTAAGCAAATTAGAAGAACATAGTATAGTTTACCTCTCAGATCTGTGGAGATGGAATAAATTTAGGTCCAAAGAAGATCTGGAACTCCTAATTGAATACCAGATAGATAATTTTGATTATATTAAGTTAAAAAGTTGCTTTACAAGCAAAACTAATGAAGACAAGATTAGGAGAGAAGCATCCATATGGGAAATCATCTTTACATTTAATGGTTCTGATAAAAGCCTCATTTTTTAAAGCTTTTTTATTTGTATAACATATGTATGGGTAGTTCCCCAGCATTGATATTTACAAAGCTTTCCATTACAACTTTTATCCCCAGTCTCCTCCCCTCCCCTAGATGGCAGGAAGTCCACTACATGTTAATAATGTTGAAATACTTGACAAGTTTTGAAAAAAAAGTCCCTATGTATAAGAAAAGAAAAAGAAAATCAGAGAAAGGAAACACAATGCAAGCAAAGCTCAATAGAGAGCATGAAAAATGTTATGTTGTGGTCCATAATTCATATCCCTCTCTCTGGGGGTATATAGTTTTCTTCAGTGAACAATTGGAACTGGTTTGAGACAATTCTTTGTTGCAGAGAGCTATGTCCATCAGAATTGATCATCATGTAATATTGTTTTTGCTGTGTATAATGATCTCCTGATTCAGCATCAGGTCATACAAGTCTCTCTAGGCCTCTCTGAAATTGTCCTGCTGATCGTTTCTTACAGAGCAATAATATTCCATAACATTCGTATACCATAATTTACTCAGCCACGCTCCAATAGATGGGCATCCCTTCAGTTTCCAGTTTCTAGCCACTACAAAAAGGGCTACCACAAACATTCTTGCACATGTGGGTCCCTTTCCCACCTCTAAGATCTCTTTAGGATATAGGCCCAATAGAAACACTGCTGGGTCAAAGGGTATGCACAGTTTGATAACTTTTTGAGCATAAGTTAAGGAGGTAAACAAAATGTTAGAAAAGTTAGGTATGATAGATCTTTGGAGGAAATTAAATGGAGACAGAAAGGAGTTTACTTTTTTCTCAGCAGTCCATGGAACTTATACAAAAATTGACCATGTGTTAGGACACAAAAACCTCAAAATCAAATGCAGGAAGGCAGAAATAATAAATGCATTTTTTTCAGATCATGACGGAATAAAAATCACATGCAATATAAGGCCAGGAGAAAATAGACCAAAAACCAATTGGAAACTAAATAATTTTATCCTGAAGAATGAATGGGTGAAACAGCAAATTACAGACACAATTACTAATTTCATTCAAGAGAATGACAATAATGAGACCACATACCAAAATTTGTGGGATACAGCCAAAGCGGTAATAAGGGGAAATTTTATATCTCTAGACGCTTATTTGCATAAAATAGAAAAAGAGAAAATCAGTGAATTGGGCTTGCAACTAAAAAAGCTAGAGAAAGAACAAATTAAAAACCCCCAATCAAATACCAAACTTGAAATCCTAAAAATAAAAGGAGAGATTAGTAAAATTGAAAGTAAAAAAAACTATTGAATTAATAAATAAAACTAAAAGTTGGTTTTATGAAAAAACCAACAAAATAGATAAACCTCTAGTTAATTTAATTAGAAAAAGGAAAGAGGAAAATCAAATTGTTAGTCTCAAAAATGAAAAGGGAGAACTTTCCACCAATGAAGAGGAAATTAGAGCAATAATCAGGAGTTACTTTGCCCAACTGTATGCCAATAAATTTGATAACCTAAGTGAAATGGAGGAATATCTACAAAAATATAGATTGCCCAGATTAACAGAAGAGGAAATAAATTACTTAAATAGTCCCATTTCAGAAAAAGAAATAGAACAAGTCATTAATCAACTCCCTAAGAAAAAATCCGCAGGACCAGATGGATTTACATGTGAATTCTACCAAACATTTAAAGAACAGTTAACTCCAATATTATATAAACTATTCGAAAAAATAAGAAATGAAGGACTCCTACCAAACTCTTTTTATGATACAGACATGGTACTGATACCTAAACCAGGTAAAACAAAAACAGAGAAAGAAAATTATAGACCAATCTCCTTAATGAATATTGATGCAAAAATCTTAAATAAAATATTAGCAAAGAGATTACAGAAAATCATTCCTAGAATAATACACCATGACCAAGTAGGATTTATACCAGGAATGCAGGGATGGTTCAATATTAGGAAAACTACTAACATAATTGACTATATTAATAAACAAACTAACAAAAACCATATGATAATCTCAATAGATGCAGAAAAAGCATTTGATAAAATTCAACATCCATTCCTATTAAAAAACATTAGAGAGTATAGGAATTAATGGACTTTTCCTTAAAATAGTCGGTAGCATCTATTTAAAACCATCAGCTCGCATCATATGTAATGGTGATAAACTGGAACCATTCCCAATAAGATCAGGGGTGAAACAAGGTTGTCCACTATCACCATTACTGTTCAATATTGTATTAGAAATGCTAGCCTTGGCAATAAGACAAGAAAAAGAGATTAAAGGAATTAGAGTAGGTCATGAGGAAACCAAATTATCACTCTTTGCAGATGATATGATGGTCTACTTAGAGAACCCTAGAGAATCAACTAAAAAACTATTAGAATTAATCCACAACTTTAGCAAAGTTGCAGGATACAAAATAAATCCACATAAATCATCAGCATTTTTATACATCACCAACAAAATGCAACAGCAAGAGATACAAAGAGAAATTCCATTCAAAATAACTATCGATAGTATAAAATATTTGGGAATATATCTGCCAAGGGAAAGTCAGGATCTATATGAGCAAAACTACAAAACACTCTCCACACAAATAAAGTCAGATCTAAACAATTGGAAAAACATCAAGTGCTCTTGGATAGGTCGAGCGAATATAATAAAGATGGCAATACTACCTAAACTAATCTATCTATTTAGTGCTATACCAATCAAACTCCCAAGAGATTATTTAACTGAACTAGAAAAAATAACGACAAAATTCATCTGGAAAAACAAAAGGTCAAGAATTTCAAGGGAATTAATGAAAAAAAATGCAAATGAGGGTGGCCTAGCTGCACCAGATCTAAAACTATATTATAAAGCAGTGGTCATCAAAACCATTTGGTACTGGATAAGAAATAGAGTAGTGGATCAGTGGAATAGGTTAGATTCACAGAACAAAATACTCAATGACAATTGTAATCTAGTGTTTGATAAACCCAAAGACCCCAGTTTTTGGGATAAAAACTCACTATTTGACAAAAACTGCTGGGATAATTGGAAACTAGTCTGGAAGAAATTAGGCATTGACCCACACCTAA
>JAJPUD010027698.1:748-15332 GCA_023553655.1 Myrmecobius fasciatus | reverse complement strand
CAGTAACTTTCCATTTTAACTGAATAATCAGCCAGGTTTAAGAATTGCAATTTTTATTTTATATTTAACTTTGTCTTTATATACAATTATTTACATGGTACAAATATTAACAAAATGGTTAAACATATGATCTATTTCCTATTATTAATCTGTTTAACCAACTATTATCAATCTATTAATTATCAATCTTCCTATTTCTCTGTCTTTCTACATGATTATTCTTATTCTCATTGTTGCAGTTCTACTTGCCCTAGTGAAATTACAAGCCTGGCTTGTTCAGAAAATTAGGCATATAGGATATGTGGCAAATTTTAAGATATTTATTGTAAAGTGATGTGCCACTACATTATCATTTACTATTTAAGTTTTATTACTATTATTACTACACAAGTACTTTCTAATTTCCTTTTGAATATGAGATTTTCCCATTCTTACGACTGACTTTATTACATCCATGGGTGTTCTGGTAAATGTTTAAGAATCATCTCACCAAAATATTGCATACATGATACATTAAATTTAATTAACATAAGTGTTTTTCCATCACTTTTGTGAGTTTAGAAAATCAGCAAAATCAAGTTCAGATTCTATATTGAGACAAAATAATGCTCTTTCAAGGGAATGAATATTTGATAAAGAAGGAGGTTTAGTCTTTTCACATACATAAAGCATATATAACAAAGTTATATATCAAAGACACAGTAGTGCTTAATTTCTCTAGATGTGGCATTATTCAGTCTCTATCTGGAAATCTATCTGCTGAGTTATCATCATGTTGTAGTGACTAAGACAGTCATGGCCACCCACTAAATCTAAAAGGAACAGAACACTTCATGACTATGTGTAGCTTTGCCTCCTTAAATCCAATTGACTTGTAAGTCAAGACATCACCTTGCTAAGGTCATTTTCCTTTCCAAAAATGAAGGATGAACAATCACAACTATTTGCTTTTCTATTGTACCATAAAGATTATGAGGATTTTGTATTTGACTTGTAGCTAAAACATACCATATGAGTAGTCTTCTCCATTAAAATGTAAGCTCTTTGGGTAACAAAAGGGCTGACTTACTTTTCTATTTGTATACCTAACATTTTGTTTTTCTCACAGTATACATTTCATAAATGCCTCATCCATTCATTCACACTTGACTTCTTTAAATATTCTCCTAGCTTTACTCACTGACCTGTTTTACCTTCTTGCATTGTTTTTACTTAGCTGTTAGCATAATTTCTTTTTAATCAAATAACTTGACTGGTTTCCATATATTATAGACTAAAAATCAAAGATTAGAAAAGAATGAGAAGTGGTCTATATTCTTTAAGGGACTACAATCTATTGAGGAATTTAAAGCATACACAAGACAAGAACAAAAAAAAAGTTTAACATGAAACATCTTAAATGATTACTGCAAAAAAAAAATGTAAAGGAGTTCTGAAGAATGATCTTTCATTAAGTGTCACTGTATACAATGAAGTTTGATAGAAGAGAGGACTTGGTTTGGGTTTGAAGTTCCCATAGGATTTAGTTAAACAGAAAGGAAGGTACAGGGAATTTCTGAAAGAGAAATAGAAAGAGAAACACTCTGAATGACACATTCAGAAAACAATAAGTAGGGCAGTTTGACAGGAATGGAAAATTTCATTAAGAAAGTAACAAAAATGAAAAAGAAAACAGAAGACAAGAGAAGAGAATGTATATTGTCAGGGCCTGTAATTTAGTCATTATTATTAATAATAATTTTTTTTAAAAAAGAGCAATCAGTTGGTAAAAAATAATTGGGTGCATGTTTGTAGGTGGTAAGTGTGTTTGGGGGAACAATATTTGTTAAATTTTGTATCTCCTACTAACACCAAGAAAAAATTCACCATCATCACTTTTTCAGGAAGTATTCCTTAGCTAATCATTAATACTAAGTGTGCCCCAAATAGCTTTATATTGCTTCATTTTGTTATCCCATGTATCTAAATAAAGAACTCACTTGATTGTGTATAAAGTAGAGGGATATTTCATATCTACCTCAAATATTTAATAACTGTGTCATACTGGACAAGTATGCTTCTCTTTCTTCTCACAGCTCACTTTCCATTGCTATAAAATGGAGATCACAATACCACAATATGATTAGAGGAATCAAATGACTTATTGTGTATACTGATATACTTACTATGTGTACTTACTGTGTCTTGTAAACTAAAAGTACTTTGTGTATGTTTGTTTTTTAGCTGCTATACTTCATTGTAGTTTATATACCTGGTTTAACAACATATATATATTTAGTAACATATATATTTATGTATATGTGCATTTTATCTATTAGACCTCAAATTTCTTTAGTACACAGATCATTACCATTAATTTTTTCTCCCTCTATGAAACCTGTAAAGTATGCAAAGCACAATGGATCATAAATAAGTATTAAATAATTATCTCATAAACAAGTGACTGAATTTATCTATTAACACTTTAACTAAGTACTTCCATTTATGTCCTTTCATTTGGCTTTCAAGATAAACCTGTGAGACAGAAAATTCAAATATATACCCCTATTTTACAGATTAAGAAAATGAGGTTCAATGACTTGTTCAATATCACACAGCAAGTAAATGTCAGAACCAGTATTTTATCTGAGTTTTTGTCTTCCTCCCATTATATCACTTTGCCTCTTAGAATTCTTATTCTTATGTACTTAACTAATGCTATTAACAAATAAATAATTCTGAGTAGTTGATGATTGTGTAATCTCTTTGAGGCAGATAATGCATCCAGTAAACATAATGAGTTTTAAAGTGTCTGGAATATAGTAGATGAACTCTGAGAGCAGTTTGTGCCAGAAAAGGTCATCCCTATATAACCAACTATATTATTAATTGACATGACTTAGCTATTCTTGCCACTTGTAGAACATATAGTCTATCTCAGGGCCCAAATTGGAAACTTATTAGAATCTATTGGAGCTTCTTCTCTAGTGGTAGTGCCTTTTAGAGATTACTGTCACCTCCATGCCATAATGAGGACTTCAAAGTAGATTTTTTATGAGGAAAAGTAAGAAAAAACAGCTTAAAAGATTAACGCTAAATGAATGACAGATTAAAGAAGAGCTAGATCATTCATTTTTCAGCAGTTTTCAGTTTTATGCCATTTGAAAATGTCTTTCTGTATTTCTCAGTGAAATCAAGTATTCAGAAGCATGTAAAATATTTTATTATAGTTTCCATAATTCTACTTATAGTATAAAAATCAGAATCATCTGATTTAGTTATTTAAATTAAATTATTTGTATTAATTATTTAGCATCATTATTTAGACTTAAAGATTTCCTTTGGATATTATTGTTTTATGGTTAATTCATGTGTACAAATAAAAACAGGCCAGTATCCAAGGACTGCATGGTCCTAAATTAATCATGCTTTCAGAAAATCAAACTACAAGTGAAAAATGAAATGATTACCTACAGCATTATTAAATCCTAAATCTTTCTAGGCCCTTTCTAATCAAGTGTATATTTCTATAACATGAGGAATTATGGGAATAGTTAGCAAAAAAAATTGAAACTTCTACTGGATGTTATAAAAGAAAAGGGAAAAATGTTTGCATAGGGAAGATGTTTTTGAAGTTGTGTGCAAGGTTAGTATATAATCTCTGAAAATGGATTACTAGGAGTTGTAATTATGTGCATTCTGGGAGAAAAAAAATGCCCTTTTATTTGGCCATAAGCAATGGGAAAGATAGACTGGTCAACTAAGATGAAAGATCTAAATTAAACAAATAAAACTCAGTGAGCCAAGCTAGTAGGATGCCTCATGGTGCCCAAATTTTTTGTATAGTCAGTTGAAATACTTGGTAATCTATCTTCCCTCTAAAGTCCTGAGAAATATCCCTAGGGTTCTGCCATGGAAGTGAGGAAATGAGACCAAAATGAGCAAATAGAATTCAATTTCACTTTGGGCATTACTCTAACAATTTAAAGAACATTGGGTTTGATATGCAATTGGAACACTAAGCTTCAGTGATGTAAATGGAAAGAACAAATACTGGTGACAAACGAATTTATGTGCATGTTTTAGTCTCTAATTTAAAATACTAGCATAACTAATCATTGTACATTTTAAAAATCTATTGTATGCAAAGCATTGTAGTATCAAGAATACAAAACTGTTTTCTCACAACAATGCTGTGAGTCATAATAACTCATGTTTATATAGATATTTAATGTTTCTAAAACTCTTTCATTGCAACTTTCCCATGAGATAAGCAGTGTAAATACTATAATCTCTATTTTATAAATGAAAAGACTATCAGTAAGGTGAGAAGATGTGTCCACTCTCATACAACAAAAATGTAGCATCAAGCAAAAAGTCTATTAAGCAACAAACAATTCCTGTAGAAGTAAGGTATCACTTGAATCTAAAAGAAAAACAGAGAAATTAGAAGACAGATGAAGAGAGTGAACAGTAGAAACTAATGTTAATGGATAGTTAAAAGTTGGGATCTCACAGGTGAGGAACAGCAAATAGGTCAGCATAAACAGATTGTAAAGTAATTGGAGTATAGTAGAGTCTTAGGGAGGAGGGAACCTAGTTTTGAAGAACTTAAATGCTAGAATGATGATTTTATATTTGATCCCAGAGATAATAGAAAGTCACTTGGATTTATTTTTCAGGGGAATGATATGTTTAGAATATTGCTTTAGGAAAATCAATCTGGCAGCTAAGTGGAGGATGAATTGGAGTGGGAAGATAATTGAGGGAAAGAGAACAAATAGAAGGCTATTGTAATACTATAGGCAATATGTGATAAGGGTTTGTACTAGGATGCTAGTTTAGTGAGTGAAGAAAAAATGATGTATATAAAAGATGATGTAAAAAAATAAGAACAACATTTGGATACGAGGATTCAAGAATAATGTTTTGTTTTGTTTTGTTTTGTTTTTCCCCACCTTGTGTCAGTGAGAAGACAATAGTGGCCTTTGTAGTAACTGTAGTGTCACACTCAGCTGATTGGATCTGACCTTCCCAGAGCCATTATTACACTCAGTTCCTACTATTTTGTAAATGACCTAAATTCTCACCTCCAGAAATTCCCAAATTTTCTCCATGGATTTTTTGTTTGTTATACAAAACAACATGCCTTGTGAAACTATAGAATATCCCAATTTCCTTGTACCTGCAACTTTTTTCCCTCTGCCTTAAAACTTTTACCTATAACCTAGACATTCTCTCTGCCTTAGTAACCTACATAAATCCTATATAAATCCAGGTCCCTCTTTAGATACCACAGCACTTTGCTGAATGGCACTGTGGCCATAATGAAAGCCATACTATAGGGGTGAAAACCATTCCAAAGGAGAGGAGGGAGAGAAAGTTATTACAATGACATTTTTCCTAGCAAATAACCTTTCTGGGAACTTATTCAAACTGACCAGCACAAGCTCTTGTCAATTCTTTACTGAGTTGAAAACCATATAAAGGATATAGCAATCTTGTGCAAGCTTTAGCAAGATATGACAGAAACACTTTGAGCAGAATATCATCTTCATTGTGTCCACTGCATAATTTTGAATGACTAGGCACTCATCCAAGATGGCTGGTGTGATCTGGATCCCTGGCACAAATTAAAACTGCATGTTAAACTTAATGCAAATCCCTAATAGCATATATAATGGCAAATTACAGCTCCTCCTTCCTTTGTTTGATTTCCATTATTACCATGTGATTTGGGGGAATCTTTATGGGGATCAACTGAATAATATGACTGTTGCCCCACGCTTATAGTTGGGAGCTGAGATCCAATGAATTATCTGGCAGCTGCAACTAGACAGCCCCTATGTAACTAAGCCATTTTAATTATCAAAACACTTCTATGATCATAATGGATTGCATTGCCTCTTTCTTTGGTACAATTAGTGTGCCCTTTGATTGAGGGTAGAAGGAGGGTGAAAACTCTGACTTCCTTTGATGAATTCCAGTCTCTACAGGTACCCTGTATGATGCTCATTTGCCTCATTTTTGGTATATTGTTTTTTGTTGAATTAAGATTAATAATATTTGTAAAGATAGGATGGTTTGGGGTTAGGGACTATCTTTTTTATCTTTGTATCTCTACAATCTAACACAGTGTCATACCTATTTGATGCTTAATAATTGCATATTGACTTGGTTCTGCAGGAAATTTTTTTTCAGTAAATCTATACTCTATTCGGGGGGGGGGAGAAGCCATTAAGTTAAAATGAAAATAACAATATGAGAATGCTTTCAAATGGAAGACAATATTACACTTTTCAAGATTATGATTACAAATGAACGATACAGAAATAGACACTCTCCTTTCAAAAGTAAAAGACATCAATGGTTTGGACTAGAACATAATATATTCTTAGATTTTTGTGATAGATTTTTCTTTTGGAAGGCAATCAGGGTTAAGTCAATTGACCAGCATCACACAATTAGTAAGTGTTTGAGACCAGATTTGAATTCTGGTCTTCCTGACTCCAGGGTTAGTACTCTGTCCACTAAATTACATACATGCCCCAATAAATAGATATTTAGAGATGGAAGACTCTTTAAGATTATTTAGTTCAACCCACTTAATTTTATAGATAATAAAACCAAGGTTCAAAAATATTAGGTAAGTAAACAAAGCTCCTATACAATGAACCAGTTCTGACTTTTGTCCTGTAACCTACTACATTTTCTTTCATGGAAAGAGATGATTCATGAATGATGTTCTAGACTAGTTACATGTGAGGATGAAGAAGAAATAGGTTTCCAAGTACTTTGCATGAATTAGAAAAAAAAGCATAAGGGAAGGAAAAATAAGGAATTTTCAAAGGAATTCAAAGGAATTAAAAAATAAGGATATCAAAGGATATCAAGTAAATTTAGTTGGAGCACATGATTCATGTAGAACCGGAGAGTCAGCTAAGATATGATGAAACCAAATTTGAGATAGTTTCTTTCCCATATGCTGCCTGAAATACCATGTCATACTGGATAAATCATTCACAGTCTTTAAATTTCAATATTTTTCATATGTAAAATGGTGATAAAAATATCAATTATGTCAAAGGGTGTTTGGAAGTATTAAATGAGATAATTAGCTTCTGATAAGCATAGGAGTAAAATAAAAATGCCATCTCTGTTCCATTTTTTGATAAAGTTTAAAAGTGCCAACAATAGCAGTGGCCAGAGGGAAAGAAGATTAAGATATAAATATAGGCAAAGAGGAGATTTTAAAAATCCTATTTTTTTTGATAAGATTAAGATTAATGTTTTGATAAGATTAAGATATTAACTGAGACAATTGAAAATTTTAGTAAAGTTTCAATCTATAAAATAAAGCAATCAACAGAATTTAAATCTAATTACAAAATCCAATATGTAATAATAGAAAAGGAAATCTCATTCAGACTAACTATAAAATGCATAAATATTTAGGATCAATTCATATAATATTGGTGTAGATTCATCTGCAATGTGTTCCATAGTTGGTAGAATTTTTAGTGCTCATGTCTGTGCTATGCTAATATGACACAATATGTCATTATTACCAAAGTTAGTTTATAGTCAGTGTCACCAGTCAAGCAATTTCAGTGTTATTTACAGAATTCAATTAAATGATAGCACATTTCATATGGAGAAACAAAATATTTAAAAAGTCAAAGGAAATGGGTAAAAAATAAGAATAAAATGGGAATAGCCCTTCCAAACACCAAAATAAATTCTAAGGTAGTAATCATAAAATTTGTTTTGTATTTATGAAAAAAAGGGAGAATCAGAAACAATGGGACTCAGTCATGCAAGGTAAAGAGAAAAACACTTAGGAAAAAATGACATGACAAAACAATATGACAACAGCTGGTGGGAAAAAAATCAGAAATTAGGTTCAGATTAACATACTATATTGTTTTTAACTAACTTTTTAAAATTTCAAAACATGTATGAAAATAGATTTCAACATTCATGCTTGCAAAACCCTGGGTTACAGATTTTTCTTCTTCCCTTTCCTTAATCCCTTCCCTAGATGGCAAGTAATCCATTATATGTTAAATATGTACAATTCTTCTATACAATATTTCAGCATTTATCATGTTGCACAAGAAAAATAAAATAAAAAAGAGAAAGAAAACAAAAAACAAGCAAACAACAACAAAAAAGGTGAAAATGCTATGTTGTGATTATAACACATTCAGTCCCCACACTCCTTTCTGTGATGGTTTTCTCCATCACACTCTATTGGAATTGGTCTGAATCGCCTCACTGTTGAAAAGAACCATATTCATCAGAGGTGATCTTCATATAATCTTGTTGCTGTGTGCAATGTTCTCTTGGTTTTACTCACTTCATTTAGCAACTATTTATGTAAGTCTCTCCAGACCTTTCTGAAATCATCCTTCTCTTTGGTCGTTATAGAACAATAATATTCTGTAACATTCATATACAGTTCAGTTACTAGTTTTAACCCCAAAAAGGTGACTGTTAGGAAGAAAATTGATCTATTTATCTCAAAAATATTTTAGCAACACTTTTTGTGGTAGCAAATAACCAAAAACAAAACAGATACCCATCAACTGTGGAATGGCAAAATAATTTACACTACATGAATTTGATAGAATATTATTATACTATAAATAAAATGCTTCTAATGAATAAAGAGAACTATGGAAAAATCTGCATGAATTGAGGGAGAATGAAACAAGTGGAATTAAGAACACATTTTACACACTAAGTAATACAAGGTAAATACAGAAAGAAACTCTCACAAGGCATTTAAAAATGGACATTACAGGATCATAGCAAACAATCATGCACTTCCCAAATTGATATGAAAAGACATTCTCCTTTATTACTTTGAAATGGTAAGAGGTAAACTCATATGAAACATTACACATATCTTCAGAGTATTCTGCTAAATTGATTTGTTTTGTTGATTTTGGTGCTGTTTAATGTTTAGATAGAGATTTGGCTTTTGAAGCAAAAATATATGAATTCACATCCAGTCACAAATAGCTATGTAGCCTCAAACAGATGTCTTAAATTAATAATCTGACCTATGCATGTATAGGACTATCCCTCATTCAAGAGTACTGTTATAAGCAAAATTGCATCCCCAGCTCCTACCCTTATCCCTGTGATAAGAACATGAAGAGCAACTGAAGTTCATGAACAAGGGAATGGCAGATTTAATGCTATATTTTCAGATGATTTATTTGCTAGCAATCTGCAAAATAGATTAGAAAAACAAATAAATTAGACCAGGATTCTTGATATAGGATTCAGGAAATTTTTAAACAGATATTTTGAAAAAAAAAATCTATTTTGACAATTGTATTTCAACATAATTTGTTTCCTATGTAATTCTTAGATAGATAGATAGATGATACATACATGCATAAAGATGTGTGTATGTGTATGTTATATTTAACATTATTCTGAGAAGGGATTCATATACTTAATTAGATTATCAAACATTTACATTATTCAGAAAGGTAAAAGTTTTCCTGCATTAGCGGTATTAGTGGCATTTAGAGAACTGAGCATGCTATTTATAGTTTAGATTGAAGAAATAAGGGTTTTACCAAGGGAGATAGAAATAGGAAATGACAGGAAGGGATGGAAGTGAGGGGCAGTTACTAGTAGAGAGAAGAAAGAAAGAAAAAAAAAAGGTTGAGAGAGACAAGAGAGAGGAAGAGAAAAATCGAGAGACAGACAGAGAGACAGAGTAAGACAGAGACAGAGAGAGAGAGGATACTGTGAATAGTAATTGACTAGCTCAGGGTGAGTGGGGATAATGGTAAGTGAGAGATAACCTGAAGTTTTCAAAATTAGATGACGTTAGAATAATATAATATTCATAAAAAAGAGAGTTAGCAAGTTACAATTGAAAAAGCTCTAGATTTAAGATGTTTGAATTCCAGTCCTGATAATTTCAATAATTAGTTATTCAGTCTAAGACAAATTATATAATCTCTTGGTATTTTACTTTTCTTGTCTCTTAAATGAAACACCTGTATCACAGGATTTCCATGGTCTCTCTCCAACTTTAAAATATATAGCCAAATCAAGAATATATTTTGAAAAAACACAAATGATAACCTTTTAAATGTCATGTATTAATTCTAATTTTGAAACCTGTGAAAATTTGTTATTGATTTGTGATATATAAATACAATTAATTATTTCAAATTTTCAAGTTCACTGACTCTATTTATTGTTCCAATTATATACTTTCATATTTGGATTCATATATGACCTTATTGTATATAAGATCATATATGATCACTACACATGTTACTCTCAGGCTGTCCATTTCCTAATCCTTATTCTGGATACATAATTTGCTTAGATATTTTTGCTGTCTTTTTTTGAGAAATATACTCTATTAAAATTCTATTTCAGCAAACATTTTAATTTCCTACTATCAGCAAGGATTAATAATAATTTTTTATGATACCTATGATTTTATTGTTATAGGGACATATCAGTGATGAAATTCCCTTTACCCAATATAAGATTGGTACCTTTTAGTGCCTACTCTTCAAATTATCATCTTAGGGAGCTTCCTATGGGCATTGAGAGGCTAAGTATTTTGGCCAGGGACACACAAGAAGCAAATATTTCATGTGTCAGAAACAGTACTTGAATGTGGGTTTTCCTGACTCCAAGCTCAGTTTTCTACACAGTACTCTCATCATTTCTCACTTGCTAGGGAAACAAAAATAAGAGAAATAATTATTGCCTTCAATTAGCTAACAACACACTTGAACTATCATTTTGTTATTTATTAAGTACAAATCAGATTTAGTAGTAGATTGAAAGCTATTTCTATCTTTCACTCCCTCATTACTTTTATCCCCTCATTTAATTGTAGTTTACTGTAATGTATAACCACATAACATTTCTGGGAGCATGCTTTAGTACTTCAGTGAACCAATAATTTGATTGATGTTAAATTATATTATTTTGTTTTGTATTGAAAAATAGTTTTTATAAAATTCATTCACTATACATTAATTTAATAACTACTATGTATAAACCTTTTTGCTATTAGATGGAATACATACAAATTTCAGCTTGGATCCTGATTAATTCATCAGAAATCAACAACCATAGACCATAACCATAACCATAATATTGTAGTAACATTATACATTCATACATTCAGCAACCACTTAGTACATGTATATGTTTTGTAAACCACTGTGCTAGGTAAGATTTAAAAAAGATAATTAAGACATGATAACAATGCAAATAGCCAAGAACTATGTAACTACCAAATAGAGTACAAATCTCACTAGGATGAAAGACAAGAAAGGCACAAAGCTGATTTTTTTTTCAGGTTGGAAGAAGGGAAGAATTTCTGAGTCCTTTGAAACTCTTTGAGAGCTGGAAATAGGATACATATCTAAAATTGAAGTGATCAAAACATAGAACTAGATTTATTGAAATGACATTTCATTGATATAGAAGTGGCATTTTGAGAATACATTTCTTAATCCCCACTCATATATGTGTTAGGATTCATTATGTATCTTTGAATTGCTTTATTTTATCAATCCTCTTTTGGAAAGTCAAATATGCAAGATATTTATTGTATATTACACCTAGGGAAAATATTTTGACAAATTATTGTAATCCAGGTGCAATTATTGTTTGATGCACAAGAAAAATAATCAATACTTAATCCCCATTACCCCAGAGTTTCACTTCCTGCTAGCTTCCATCTAGTTTAAGAAAATATTGTCAAATTTTTCAGCACTTCCATTTGAGTAGTTCATGGGTAAAGCTAAGATACAAATATCATTTCTTACATGTTTTAGTAAAAAAAAAATAAAAGATGATTAGAGAAGTCACTGTTGTCCTTTCTCTCCACATGGTGATAAAGAAAATATGTCCATTTGCTTAGGCTTTGGGAAAACTCATACCTTTCCAATATGTTGGGAGAGAAATATAGTACTAATTTTAAAACCTTTTTCTTATTGCATTAGGAAATATAGTATGTTTTCCTATATTACTTACATCAATTCAACTGTTCAGGTAATTTGTTTCCATTTCAACTATGTGCAAGTTAGTGGATAGAGAACAACTGAACACTAAAAATCACACAACACAAATTGATTGGTTCCAGAACAGATAGCAAACTTAAAGAATAGCATGTGACTATCACAAACTACCTGCTAAAATAGTAACCTTGGTCTATCTCAATTACATCTTGCATGCTCATAAATGCAGGCATTTGTGCATTTTCTAGACCTCTTGGCTTTGAAAGAACAACAGTAATATATTATGTTTGTACCTCTCAATATATGTAGATGTTAATTGCAGGATCTCAAAGGAGTTGGTAGCAAAGCCATTGTTAGTTTCTTCTGGATAATGTAAGAAGAACTAAAGCAACAACATCTGCAATATTACCTCTATCGTGTATTGCTTGTTAATAATACAAAGAAAAGGAAAAACATGCTGCTGGCATCCTGCAATTCCCATCTCTGCTGCAAAAGGGCACAATGAATTTTTGCTCTGCAGAAATAGTTGCTATTAGTCTTGTCATACAAAACCATTTAACACAGTTGATTTGCTATTGTGCCACTGAAAATTATGTGGAAATAGCAGCATTCATACACAGCACAAACATCAAATTGTTATGAACATTTTTCTGGCTTTTGTTCTCCTTCACTCATAAGGGAAAGGGTGGGAGGGAAGAGGAATGGAAAAGAAAAATGTATTTCGGAAACAGACTGAATGGTTCTAAATAATTCAGGTAACAAAAAATCTGGGTCTTTGCCAGTAAACAAGCAATGCTACCACTTACATCTCTTATTTTCTCTGTTTCACTAAATCAGATAAATCTAAAGTGGACACTGAGGATGTACAATTTCTATGTGTTGCATAGGGAATTATCACTGCTGTTATTATGGCAATAACAGAAATTGGTACCCAGTTTCCTATGGGTGTTTTCAGGTGTCCTTGAAGTATTTTCAAATTGAAGGCTTGAATTATAAACATATCTATCTATCTATATACATAAATGCATATATATATGCATATATTTATATATATGAAATGGTGTAAGGAATGGAAAGAAAGAAGCAATACAGATAGGGAAAGAGGAAGGGGACTGGAAAAAGGAAAGAAAAAGGGGAGGAAGTTGTGGATAGAATAATGAGCTAGAGAGGACAGGATAGGAAAAGAGGAAGTACAAAAGAAAGAAAAGTAACTATGGAAATCCAGAATATTTAGTTTTATGTCATGTAAAAATAATTATATCAATTAGAAAAGCAAGATGATCTAGTAAAAGTATATTTCAATAGGAATCAGTAATCCTTGTTTTCTACTGTCTATTAAAATGAACTGGTCCTCATTTTACCTTTTTGGCCCTTATTTTTTATCATCTTTAAAATGAGAGACTTAGACATAAATATTTCTTCAGTATTAATGCGTATGCTATAGAGATCTAAATGCAGATCAATTTAAAATAGTTTAATAACTAATCTAACAATGCTTGATTTAAAAAAATATTAGCATTATCAAACATTTGTCAGACTAGTTTATACTTGAATTTTATTTTATTTATAAAGTAATTTCCATATATATTTAGTATTGATATTGCTACATTATCTATGGGACCCTTTAATAAAATATAATTTCCTCCCTTATCACTTTTGATTAGATCTAACTTGGCTTTTACTTGATCTGAGATAAGGATTGCTACCCCTGCTTTTTTTTTGTTCACCTGAAGCATAATATTTTCTACTCCAGCCATTTACCTTCATCCTACATGTGTCACTATGTTTTAGATGTGTTTCTTGTAAACAACATATTGTGGGATTCTGGTTTTTAATCCAGTCTGCTATCTGCTTCCGCTTTATTGGAGAGTTCATCCCATTCACATTCACAGTTAGAATAACTAATTCTTTATTTCCTGCCATCTTATTTACCCAAGTTATGTTTTTCCCTTTTCTTTCCCTTTTCTCCCTTCACCCTCCTCAGTACTTTGCTTTTGATGACCCCCTCCCCAAACAATACTCCACCCTTTAGATCCCCTCCCCCTGTTTTTCCTCCTTTCTCCTGATTCTTCTATTTTCCCTTCTATTAGTTTATCCCTTTCTTTTCCTCCTTTTCCTGCAACTTCCCTCTAGCAACAGACAAGTTTCTATGTGAAAGCAACTGTCTGATATAAACTTTTAGAGCCCAGCCTGATGAGAGTAAGATTTACACAATGCTCATCTCCCTCCCCTCTTTCTCTCAATTATATTAGGTTTTCTTTGCCTCTTCAAGAGATTTTACTTTTTTTTTTACCTCCTTTTTTTAGATCTTATTTTACCACTTTTTCCCTCTTTTCCCCAGTATGACAACTTTCCCCCTCTAGTTCTCTTTTTCATATTATCAAAGTAATATCTAGTTAATTATACCCCCAAACTTTAAGTATCCCCATAGTAGAAATAAAGTTCTCAAGAGTCCTTTCCTTTTGATCTTTTTATACATCTCTTGAGTTCTGTGTTTGGATATTGAATTTAGTGTTTGATAAACCCAAAGATACCAGCTTTTGGGATAAGTATTCACTATTCGGCAAAAACTGCTGAGAAAATTG
>JAJPUD010027697.1:0-15332 GCA_023553655.1 Myrmecobius fasciatus | reverse complement strand
CTTCAACAATGATGTGATTCAAACCAGTTGTGCTGCGATGAAGATAGTCATATACATCCAGAGAGAGGCCTGTTGGAACTGAGAGTGAACCACAACACAGCATTTTAACGCTTTCTGTGAATATTTCCATGCATTTTGTTTTCCTTCTTAGGTTGTTTTTTTTCGTCTTCTCTTTCTAGATCTGATGTTTCTTGTGCAGTAAGATAACTGTATAGATATGTATACATGTATGGTATTTGTCATATAATTTATCCTCTTTAGCATGTATTAGATTACCTGCCATCTATGGGTGGGGGATGGGATGAAGGAGGGGAAATGCTTGCAACAAAAAAAAAGCTTTGCAAAGGTCAATGTTGAAAAATCACTCATATGTTTTGTAAATAAAAAGCTTTTAATTTAAAAAAAGTTCTTTTTGTATAGGGAAAATGTTGGTTTGAAAGAATGTCTGTCAATTGGGTAATAGCTGACCAAGTGAAATGAGCAGAATCAGGAAAACATTATGCACTGTATCAGCAAAAGTATGATGATCAACCAAGAATGACTGACTTCTCCTCAACAACACAATGATCCAAGACATGTACAAAGGACTCATTTTTTTTTATTAAAGGTTTTTATTTGCATAGCATATGTATGGGTAGTTCTTCAATATTAACCATTAAAAAGCTTTCCATTACAAATTTCCCCCTCCTAGGCCCCACCCCTCCCCTAGATGGCAGGAAGTCCTCTACATGTTAATTATATTAAAATATTTGACAAGTCAAATATATGTATACATGTTTCCATATTTATCTTGCTGTGCAAGAACAATATGAACAAAAAAACTGAAAAAGGAAACACAATGCAGGCAAACATCGATAGAGAGCATGAAAATGATATGTTCTAGTCCATATCTCATGTCCCTCTCTCTGGGTGTATATGGCCTTCTGTACTGAACAATTGGAAGTGGTTTGAGACAATCCTTTATTGCAGAGAGCCATGTCCATCAGAATTGATCATCATATACTATTGTTGTTGCCGTATATAATGGTCTCTTAGTTCTGCTCATTTCACTCAGCATAAGTTCATGCACGTCTCTCCAGGCCTCTCTGAAATCGTCCTGCTGGTTGTTTCTCACAGAACAATAATATTGCATAACATTCATATACAATAATTTATTCAGCCATTCTCCAATTGATGGGCATCCATTCAGTTTCCAGTTTCTAGCCACTGCAAAAAGGGCTGCCACAAACATTCTTGCACATGTGGGTCCCTTTCCCTCCTTTAAGATCTCTTTGGTATATATGCCCAATAGAAACACTGCTGGGTCAAAGGGTATGCACAGTTTGATAACTTTTTGATCATAGTTCCAAATTTCTCTCCAGAATGGTTGAATCCGTTCACAGTTCCACCAACAATGTATTAGTGTTCCAGTTTTTCCACTTCCCCTCCATCATTCGTCATTATCTTTTCCTGACATTTTGGCCAATTTGACAGGTGTGTAGTGGTACCTCAGAGTTGTCTTAATTTGCATTTCTCTGATCAATAATGATTTGGAGCAACTTTTCATATGACTAGAAATGGTTAAAAATTTCAACATCTGAGAATTGTCTGTTCACATCCTTTGACATTTATCTATTGGAGAGTGACTTGAATTCTTATAAATATGAGACAATTCTCTATATATTTTAGAAATGAGACCTTTATCAGAACCATTAAATGTAAAATGATTTCCCAGTTTTTTGCTTCTCTCCTAATCTTGTCTGCATTAGTTTTGTTAAGTACAAAGGACTCATAAAGGCAAATATTGTTCATAACCAGATAAAAACTGATAAATTCTGAATGCATATCTAAATGAGGCTTTTTTTTTTTACTTTATTCTTTCCCATGTACTTCTTCCTCTCCCTCTTGCTCTGTTCATCTTTCAAAACTGTGACTATTATGGAAATATTTTTTCGCATGAAAATACACATAGAAACTATATCAAACTGACTACCATCTTTGGAAGAAAGGCAAGGAGGCAAGGAGAAAAACATTGGACTCAAAATATTGTATAAATGAATGTTCACCAAAGAGCTATCAAACTGTGTATACCCATTGATCCAGCAGTGTCTCTACTGGAATCATAAAAAATGGAAAAGGATGCACATCTGCAAAACTGTTTATAGCAATTATTTTTGTAGTGCAAGGAACTGGAAACTGAGTGCAAGCTTATCAGTTGAGGATGGCTAGATAAATTATAACATATGATCATAATAGATTATTATTGCTCTATAAGAAATGATCAGCTGAATAATTTCAGAAAGACCTAGGGAGACTTATATGAAGTGATACCAAGTGAAGTGAGTACAACCCAAAGAAAATTTACACTGTACACAGCAGCAACAAGATGATGTGATGATCAGTTGTGATGGACTTGACTTTCACTGCTTGGCAACTCACTTTCTAATCACCCAAGTTGGGAACTACAAGTTTGTTTCAATTTTGAGTTGACCAACTGATTGAGCTCTGAAATAATATTCTTTTTTTAATTAAAGCTTTTTATTTGCAAAACATATGTATGGGTAATTCTTCAACAGTGACCCTTACAAAGTTTTCTGTTACAAGTTTTCCCCCTAGTCCCCACCTCTCTCCTAGATGGCAGGAAGTCCACTACATGTCAATTATGTTAAAATACTTGACAAATTGAATATATGAATACATAGTTCCAGACTTATCTTGCTGTGCAAGAAAAAGTCATATCCACAAGAAAAAAAATTTGAGAAAGGAAACACAATGCAATCAAATATCAATGGAGAGCATGAAAATGTTATGTTGTGGTCTACATTTCATATCCCTCTCTCTGGGTGTATATGGTCTTCTTTGCTGAACAATTGGAACTGGTTTGAAACATTTCATTGCTGAAAAGTGCCATGTCCATCAGAATTGATCATCATATAATCTTGTTGTTGCCATGTATAATGATCTCCTTGTTGGGCTCATTTTGCTCAGCATCAGTTCATGCAAGTTTCTCCAGGCCTCTCTGAAATCATCTGCTGGTCATTTCTTATAGAACAATAATATTCTGAAATTTCTCTGGAGAAGGATTCTCTGATGATAGAGATAGCTGTATAGTTTCAATTTTAAGGTACACATACACAAATTTTGATTATATCACATTTTGCTCTAAAATAGGCAGTTATTTTGAAAAGAAACCTATTGAGATGATTGCAAGATTAAAAAAACCCTATATTGCTATTCCAAATGAAAACCTGTCTGAAGATAATTTAAAGAGAGCTTTTCTCTTCCTTGATCTCTTCTTTCCTCTCTGCTTCCTCCCCCCATACCCTTTTCCTCATCCCCTCTCCCACTGAGTTTGTTTTTATGAAAAAGATTTGAAGATAAGAATAGAAAAGGGAAAAGATTCAGTTAAAATAAAGTACCATATATTATTGATATTTCCTAAAATACTCCACAAGAGTAATTTCTATTTTACTTCATTATTGCAAAGTAAGGAGCTTTATACATATGGATCAGTCAGAATAGCTCTGCAATTTGAAGGTTACCATTTTGCAAGTCAAGAGACTGAATATGGGTGTATCTTGTTTGATACAAGCCTGACACATGAAAATCAATGAATGTTAATAGTAATAGTTCACATTTATAAAGAGTTTCACAATTACAATGCTCCTTCTTCATAACCTTGTAAAGTAGTTGAATTTTTATTTTAGTGCCAATATCATGAGCCAAGTACATATCTTAATTAAAGTTCATTTCCTTGTCTACTAAGCTATGCTGCTCATATATACTTTATACAATAGAATAATCAAGAAGTCTACATTACCATTTCAGAAAAGCTAGAAAAAAAGATTATCAAATTGAGTTAAGAAATCAGGCAACATAGGTCCTAAGATCTCTTCTCATTAAAGGATTCCATAATATTGTGATTCATTAGGTACTGTAGTCTGCTTTTAAATAAAATATATATTCTTGATATGATACAATTGTTAAACATGCAATTCATTTAAAATTTTTCTTGGAAGTTAACCACTATGAAAAATGAAAATGCATCTTGAGTCTTCATAATGCACATGATGTACAATAAGAGAAGTAGCCCATATGGATACTATAAATGAAGTTCTGAATAGCTTCTTGAACACAGATTGCCAGACTAGAGGCAAATACTAAAAAATCCTGCCTCAGAAGGAAAGAAGTCACAGAAAAGAAAACTTTTATCATTAAAGTTATTGATGCTGCCAAATGCCCAACCTCAGAAACAAATGTTTTATTCATGGAAATTACATGAAAAAAAATGCATCACCATATGTTTCAACACTAAACTCTAAAGATCACTAGGCCTTTCCATCTGACCTGCCCCAGAGACCTCCTATCTGTGTTATGTCATCCTATTAGAATTAGAATTTCCTTGAACTCTTTCTATTTTTATCTACAGAGCTTTGCACAAAGCACATAATAGAAGGAACCAATAAATTGAAACATGCATAGAATGTTTTTGCATATTTAAACATATTTCTGTCTAATGGCTGACATATCTAGGATGGAAGAAGGGGAAAATAAAAAAAAGGAGAAAGAAATTTATACAACTTTATTATATATTTTAAAAGATTAACAATTAATATAATAGATTTTCAGTTTTATGTATAAATATTTTTATAATATGTTGCCAATGTCTCCCATGTCATACAATCAATTCTAAATTTCTTCAGAGAGAGCTTGAGAGTGTCCTTGTATAACTTTTTTTGACTACCATGTAAGCACTTGCCTTGTGTGAGTTCTCCATGAAATAGGCTTTTTGGCAAGTTTACATTTCGCATTACAACAATGTGGCCAGCCCAACAGTATTATTGCTCTCTCTACAATATTTTGAATGCTTGGCAGTTTAATTTGAGAAAGAACTTTAGTGTATGGTATGTTATTCTTCTAGGTTATCAATCACTCCCTAGCAGAAAATACTAACTAAAGAAGAGATTTTGAGCACATTAAATAACTTTTCTGTGATGAAGTACATGGTGCTGATTCTCTTCTAGTGGAAATTGACAAGATTGGGGGGGATAGGAGGGGGTGGTCAATTGTTCACACAAAACCTGACTAAAAATTTCCAGATTATATGTCAACTGGAGGTTATGCCTCCCAGAAGCACAAGGAAATCCATGACTATATAAATATAAATGTGCATTTATATGTATGTATGTGTGTATGTATGTAGGTCTATGTATGTGTATATATAGGCATATGATATATGTAGTTTATGAGTGGGTATGAATATATATGAGTGTGTGTTGTTGTTGTTGTTGTTGTTGTTTTTCATCCTTTGTTATTGAAGAGCACCATGACAATAGGGAGGTAATGCCATGACATGCAAGTGAATTGGATTTAAGTGAGGGAGTGCAGTGAAAGGTCACCGGCCTCACTTTCCCCTTCAGAACCATGTGGGTCCACTGGCCAGATATAAATCAGTAAAACTGGAGATGGCTGTGGATGGAATGGGAGACATTGAGCTTTTTAAGCTAAAGTCTTCAATAAATCTCAGTTTGGTTGAGTTCATACTATTCAGAGATTGAAACTAGGTAGTAATTGAAGCAAAGTATTTCTCTCTCTCTCTCTCTCTCTCTCTCTCTTTCATTATATATCTATATCTTTATAGCTATATCTATATATGTTGATATCTCTGTCTCTATTGATATATACACACACACACCTGTGCTTAACTACATCCTGCTTGGAGGAAGGATGGGAGGTGATGAAAGGGGAAGAGAAAGAATAAAGTGAAAAATGCATGATAGTACAACAGAAAAGAAAAAAATCTTCTACAAGGAAGGAAAAAATATATGTGTATATATATACATATATACACACACATATATATTTATATATATATATATTCATGAACATATAATCTCCTTTATTATTGAATATGTTTTCTTGAAATGGAAATTTATTGTTACATTTTTGAATCCTCCCTGATGTTATGCTGTATATAAGACAATGTCTTGTTTTGTTTAAATTTTCCTTTTCTGTCTTTCTTTTTCTATTTTTTATTTTGTATTTCTTTTTAAATAAATCTAAAAATGGAGACAAAATCTTGGTCCTATGCATTGTTACACTGAGGCTTTCACCAGAATGAATAGAGTGGTGGAGTCAAAAAGCCATGATTGAATAGAGGGGCGGAGCCAAGATGGTGGAGTGAAGACACTACTCTTTGTCCTCCTCTGACCTTCTCTCAAATCAACCCCAAATTAAACCTCTGAACTGCTTTTAAGTTGAAGAACCCAGAAATATTTGGAATATGAAACATTTCTTGCAGAAGGTACCTTTGAAGAGCTTCATAGCAGGTCTGTTTCAGTTGTGCAGTGAATTGAGCAGTTTGCCGGGCTTCCAGGAAACAGGGCAGAAAACTGGGCTGGACTCAGCGGGGCAGAAAATCTAAACACCTAGGGAGTGTATCTGAGGTACTGGAGACCCTCTGTCTTCATTGTGGGCAGGTGCTTTGGCAGATCTGCCTTTTGTAAAATGCAAATTGTAACCCTCAGAAAACCCAAGGCCCTAGCCAGACCAGCACAGCACTGGGAGTTAATTATCTGAATTGCCACAGGGCAAACTACCACAGCAGCTGCTTCTCAGCTTTAAACAGACCTCAAACTTAAAAAAAAAAATGAGTAAGAAGCAGAAGAGAGCTCTCACCATAGAGTGATATTGTAAGCAAATTAGAGCAACGTAGGATAGTTTACTATTCAGACCTGTGGAGATGGAATAAATTTATGTCCAAAGAAGATCTGGAACTCTTAATTGAACACCAGGTAGATAATTTTGATTATATTCAATTAAAAAGTTTCTGTACAAACAAAATTAATGCAGACAAGATTAGGAGGGAAGCATCAAATTGGGAAATCATCTTTACATTTAAGGGTTTGGATAAAGTCCTCATTTCTAAAATATAGAGAGAATTATCTCATATTTATAAGAATTCAAGCCACTCTTCAATATATAAGTGGTCAAGGGATATGAACAGACAATTTTCAGATGGTGAAATTAAAACTATCTCTAGTCATATAAAAAGTTGCTCCAAATCACTATTGATCAGAGAAATGCAAATTAAGACAACTCTGAGGTACCGCCACACACCTGGCAGATTGGCTAAAATGACAAGAAAAGATAACGATGAATGCTGGAGGGGATGTGAGAAAGCTGGGACACTGATACATTGTTGGTGGAACTGTGAATGGATCCTGCCATTCTGGAGAGCAATTTGGAGCTATGCTCAAAAAGCTATCAAACTATGCATACCCTTTGACCCAGCAGTGTTTCTACTGGGCCTATATCCCAAAGAAATCATAAAGGAAGGAAAGGGCCCCACATGTGGAGGAATGTTTGTGGCAGCCCTTTTTGTAGTGGCTAGAAACTGGAGACTGAATGGATGCCCATCAATTGGAGAATGGCTGAAGAAATTATGGTATATGAATGTGATGGAATATTATTGTTCTGTAAGAAACGACCAGCAGGACGATTTCAGAGAGGCCTGGAGAGACTTGCATGAACTGATGCTGAGCGAAATGAGCAGAACCAGGAGATCATTATACATGGTAACAACAATACTGTAGGATGATCAATTCTGATGGACATGGCTATCTGCAACAATGAAATGTTTCAAAACACTTCCAATTTTTCAGTAAAGAAGGCCATATACACCCAGAGAGAGGGATATGAGATATGGACTACAACATAATATTTTCACACTCTCTATTGATGTTTGCTTGTATTGGGTTTCCTTTCTCTGATTTTTTTTCTTCTAGATACAATTTTTCTTGCACAGCAAGGTAAGTGTGGAAATATGTATACATTTATTTGATTTGTCAAGTATTTTAATATAATTGACATGTAGCGGACTTCCTGACATCTAGGGGAGGCGTGGGGACTAGGGGGGAAATTTGTAATGGAAAGCTTTGTAAGGTCAATGTTGAAGAACTATCCATACATATGTTTTGCAAATAAAAACTTTAGTAAAAAAACAGGTAATAAATTATAATTTCATGATCCCCATATGTAGTTATGTAACCCAATATGGGGTAGCAATTCAGTTTAAGAAGTTTTGATTTGATGTATTACAATTATCCATTTCACTTTCCATGACCCTTTCTTTCTCTTGTTTTTTCATAAATGCATCACTTATGAGATGCAATAAGAAAAAAATTGTCAATGCTCACCTAATTTGGTATGATATTACCACTTATGCAAAAATCATGTATCTATTATGACCTTCTTTTGTTATACAATGAGATATTGGTCCATGCCAGACTCTATTAATTTTCCCTGGCACTTTTTGTCAAATAAAAGTATATTCTGAAGGAGTAACTAGGTAATGTGGTGTATTGAATTCTAGGCCTGAGATCAGGAAGACTCATCTTTGTGATTTCAAATATGGCCTCTGATACTTATTAGATGTATGATCCTGAACAAATCAATTAAGCCATTTTTTTCTTTGAAGTTTTGCTTCTATTAATTTTGCAATTGCCATTTTCTGAATTTGTATTATGATCTTCCTTATTCACCATAGTAATGATTTCTGACCAGGTTACTTTTTAATATTTGCTCATTTTTCCAGGCTATTTCTTAACATTAAAGTATATGCTAAAGTTGGGTTTTCTTAATATCATAGTAGGAGGGGAGCACAGTTCCAGTCTTCAGGTTTTTGTGCTATTTCTGATTGTCTGTAAGTGTTTATTGCTTTTACAGTAGTATGATCTGAGGAGATATATGGTGACAGTATAAGATTTAGTCTTTACCCAGAAAAGTCCCCTCCTTTCCTATAGCTGAAATTCCTAAGACTCCTTTTAGCATTAGAATTATGATCGGGTTTCCCTCTCTCCTGCAATTACAAGTGCTTTTACCCTTTTTCCTTATTACTGAAAACAGGGCCTCTGACCCTTTGTGAGTGCCAAATAAACTTCTTTAGCCTCTGAGTCACAGAGCTACAAAGGGCAATGCAACAGGATCATTTACCTAGAGTCAGCAAAGGCTTCCTCTATAATGTTTTTCTGACACTTATCCAACCTTAACATCTCCTTATCATTGTAGGATTAGTAATCTCAGTTACCTTAATATGGAAGTACCATTCTGCTTCAAGCGTTCTTATATTAGTGAGGCAGAACATCTGATTCTGTAGTTCATTGTGGCTACATTGATTAATATGTACCTGGCAAATATCCAGTGAACATTTCAATCATTCATGACAAGATATAGATAACTCAGAAGGTGTCACAATTCCTTCATGTATCATTACATCAAGCTTCAATGAAACTGTTCTTGAATCTGCTGCTTTCAGCCATCTCCAGGTTTGTTACTGGCCTAATCCCCAATATACTCTGGCCTGGACCCCATTTTAGTGTTATAGACATATCTTACCAACTTCCAAAGTTGGTTTGACTGTGGAAAAAGTCTTGCCTCAACTATTTTTTGGGGCTCTGCTGCTCCAAAATTTGATTTGAGGAATTACTTTAAAATTGTTTGGAGAATAATGTTTGGAGAATTCATTTGTGTTGTTGCCTTTATTTTGGATCTTTATCTGCCTCCTTTTAAATGCAATTTGTTTAATCACACTTTTGCCATGCGTCAATGTGTATTCTCAGGACAATATAGCCCAGGATTTGGCTGGCAGAGAATGCTTGCAATCTCTTACTCTACAACTTCAGCTAATACCTTCAACAAAAAACTAAGTAATTCTACTCTTTTATTATAATTGGGAAACTCTCTGGTAATAATAGCTCATGATCACCAGTCCTAAGCATCCCAGACCATTATACATAGAATGCTCAAAGCCTAAGTAATCAGCTTCTCCATAGGGAACTCAATCTGTGAATGTAAATGTGAGTTAGGGAAGAAACTCACAGGGAATATTCCATGAGTGTATTAAATACTCAATTTGAAGCTATTGAGTACTAAGACATGTTTGAAGGCCTATATTGCTTTTCTGGATTATCAATATAAAAATAGATTATATATATATATGGAATCACAAAGGCCAAGTGAGTAATACTGAGTACTTATTGGTACTCATTTCATTTCCTTTTGAAAATAAAGACAAAATAATTATAATTTATTTTCTTACTTCAAAACTTATTTTTATATTTATGTCCCATTCTTTTAATGTAATAAAACAAATAGAATTTTTAAAATTTTTCTTTCTTGGTGATAAGGATTTATTCCATTGGGAAACAATGTGTCCTATTTCTGAAAAATTTCTGACTTCTTTTAAGTGATCATTTGCTAAAGATGGCCCAAGGAAAATCTGGATCGAAAGTATAATGCATTTGCATGTTTGGATAAATTTTTAATCTGTTGTTTGGGAATTGTATTAGGATTAGTAGCCTCAATCCAGTTAATATGGAAGTACCATTCTGCTTCAACAGTTCTTAAATTAATGAGGCAGAACATTTGAAACTATATAATTCATCATGACTACATTGATTAATGCTGACCCAAAAAACATCCAGGTAATGTTGCAATCAACCAGAATAACATGACACTATTCTTTTCAGGTTTCATTGGATCAAGCTTCATTGAAGCATTAGAAGTCTTCACTATCTGAAGGTGTCATTTTAGAGGAGTTGTAAAATTCAATGGCCTGAATAATTATGATCCCTTGTGATATTTTATAAAGCAGTTTACCTTACCCTGGCCAAAATCCAAGGTAGATAATTAGGATGTGCCACCTTGAGTCTATTGTCAATTGGCTAAATAAAGAAGAAATAAAAGAAAGGTACTCCCAAAACTAAGTCCAAAGAAAATTTGGGTTTTTAAACAATGAAAATAAAAACTTTGTGTAGAAGGAAAAAAGGAAAACATTTAACTAAAAACAGAAAATAAAAATTATGTTTGTGATATATATGGTATATATTAGAAAAAAGGGATTTTTAAACAGAATTACATTTTGATTATATTAGGAACAAAAACCAAAGAAAACATTTAAGGTACTAATCATTTTATAAGATATTTAAGGACAAATCTATATTGTTTTCAATTTGATGTCCAGATATACAGATATAGTAAGCCACTTTTAATAAAAGTTACCTGTGGTAAACTACATGAGCTCTTTGCCATTTTATAGATTGCTTATCAAATTTTTCTTTTTGTCCCTTGCTATTTTTTTCTCTTTCTTCCTTGCTCCCTCCCTTTCTTCCTTCTATCCTTTCTTCTTTTATCCTGTCTTCTCTGTCTTTATTTCTCTCTGACTTTGACTCTCTGTTTCCAACTTTCTCTGTTACTCTCTCTTTCCATCTCTCTATCTGTCTGTGTGTGTACTTCTGTATCTATATCTCTGTCTTTCCCTCTCTCCCTTCCTCTCTTCTTTCCTCCTTTTCTCCCTACTTCCTTCTATTCCTATTTCTTTCACATGAGAAAAAGTTTTGGCTTCTATTTAGCTTTCCAGTGAAATTACAGAAGTCTATTTTTGCTCAAATAAGATATAACAAAAATTATAGACCTCAATCCAGACCCAATATAGTATTTTCCTCTCATCTTCATACTCTTCTTCTGTGTTCCAACTCTCATCTCCTACCTGACATAGTTCTTGCCACAAAACCTTTAACTTCAAACTGTATCACAATAGCTAGGGTACCTCATATATCCTTTCTTTCCTCCTTTTTTATCTCCAACTTCAAATGCTAATAAAATCAATGCTACCATTCACATTTATGAAAAGAAATCAATTGTCTTATGACTCCCCTCTCATCTTGCTCACTTGTCTGACCAAAATATGTCTCCCTAACCTTCCACATGCATTACCATTACATATATATATATATATATATATATATGTACATATATATATATATTCCTTGAGAGAAGGTATCTTGAAATTTGTTCATATTTTCTCTCTATATCAATCTCTCTCTGTCTCTTTTTGCTTCTTTGTATCTGTTTCTGTTTGTTTCTATCTCTACCTCTATCTCTCTCTGTCTCTCTCTCTGTCACTCATTCGTTCTCTCTTTCTCTCCTTCTTTCCCCCTCTCCCACCCTCCCTCTTCTTCCTCCAGTATTTGTGTGGGGGTATGTGTGTGGATGATTTGGTTATTGTTTTATGTTTTTATTGTTTGCTAACTTTTTTTTGTTTCTATAAATTGGTATGTTACTTTTTCTCCATTAGTATGATTTAAAATGTGTTAGCACATTGTAAGGACTTAAAGATTGCTTTTTTATTTTTCAAACATCAGTTATTTGATGATTTATGGAAGAATATGTAGTCAATGATACAAGAAACCTTTTATTGTGAATAGAAGGCAGGGCTTAAAGTCCTGAAGACCTAGTTTAAAATATCACCTTTGATGTTTTCTATTGTAACCTCTATCTGCCGCTACAGAATTGCCTACCGCTCCATAATAAGTCACAGAAACGTTGTTTATTGAAGTAGGTAATAGACGTCCTCACATCAGGTTATTCCCAAATTGAAGAAATTACAGATTATTTTATATATTTCATAGATATTCTATCATATATGTAGAGATGGAACAATATTTATTGGTCATCTTATCATGTTTCCTCATTTTACAAGTAAGTTAATGGAAGTTTTGAAAAGTTAAATGATGTTTATCTTGGTCACAATAGGGGACCTACATCCACTGATTCTAAACTATCCAGTACCCATCTTTTTTTTTTATTTTTTTGATTTTAAGATTTTTATTTGTATAACATATGTATGGGTAGTTACCCAACCTTGATCTTTACAAAGCTTTCCAATACAAATTTTACCCCCATTCCCCTCCCCTCCCCTAGATGTCAGGAAGTCCACTACATGTTAATAATGTTGAAATGCTTGAGAAGTTATGCAAGAAAAATCCTATCTACAAGAAAAAAAAAAAGAATCAGAGAAAGGCAACACAATGCAAGCAAATGTCAATAGAGATCATGAAAATGTTACGTTGTAGTCCGTATTTCATATCCCTCTTTCTGGGTGTATATAGTTTTCTTCAGTGAACAATTGGAAGTGGTTTGAGACAATCCTTTATTGCAGAGAGCCATGTCCATCAGAATTGATCATCTTGTAATACTGTTTTTGCTGTGCATGATGATCTCCTGGGTCTGCTCGTTTCACTCAGCATCAGTTCATGCAAGTCCCTCCAGGCCACTCTGAAATTGTCCTGCTGGTCGTTTCTCACAGAACAATAATATTCCTTAACATTCATATACCATAATTTCTTCAGCCATTCTCCAATTGATGGGCATCCATTCAGTCTCCAGTTTCTAGCCACTACAAAAAGGGCTGCCACAAACATTCCTCCACATGTGGGGTCCTTTCCTTCCTTTATGATTTCTTTGGGATATAGGCCCAGTAGAAACACTGCTGGGTCAAAGGGTATGCACAGTTTGACAACTTTTTGAGCATAGCTCCAAATTGCTCTCCAGAATGGTTGGATCCGTTCACAGTTCCACCAACAATGTATTAGTGTCCCAGCCCTCCCACATCCCCTCCAACATTCATCGTTATCTTTTCCTGTCATTTTAGCCAATCTGACAGGTGTGTAGTGGTATCTCAGAGTTGTCTTAATTTGCATTTCTCTGATCAATAGTGATTTGGAGCAACTTTTCATATGACTAGAGATGGTTTTAATTTCGTCATCTGAAAATTATCTGTTCATATCCCTTGACCACTTATCTATTGAAGAGTGGCTTGAATTCTTATATATATGAGACAATTCTCTATATATTTTAGAAATGAGGTCTTTATCAGAACCATTAAATGTAAAGATGATTTCCCAATTTGATGCTTCCCTCCTAATCTTGTCTGCATTTGTTTTGTTTGTACAGAAACTTCTCAACTTAACATAGTCAAAATTATCCATCTGGTGTTCAATTAGAAGTTCCAAGTCTTCTTTGGACATAAATTTATTCCATCTCCACAGGTCTGAGAGATAAACTATATTACGTTCCTCTAACTTGCTTACAAAGTCCCTCTTTATATCTACATCCTGAACCCATTTAGATCTTATCTTGGTATGTGGTGTTAGGTATGGGTCAAGCCCTAATTTCTTCCACACTAGTTTCCAATTTTCCCAGCAGTTTTTGCCAAATAGAGAGTATTTATCCCAAAAGCTGTGGTCTTTGGGTTTATCGAACAGTAGATTGTTAAGGTTAATGCCTAGGTTGTCCTGATAACCTATCCTGTGCCACTGATCAACTGCTCTATTTCTTATCCAGTACCAAACGGTTTTGATGACCACAGCTTTATAATATAGTTTTAGATCTGGTACAGCAAGGCCACCTTCATCTGCCTTTTTTTTCATTAATCCCCTTGAAATCCTTGACCTTTTGTTCTTCCAAATGAACTTTACTACTATTTTTTCTAGATCTGTAAAATAATTTCTTGGGAGTTTGATTGGTATGGCACTAAGTAAGTAGATTAGTTTGGGTAGTAATGTCATTTTTATTATGTTCGCTCTGCCTACCCATGAGCACTTAATATCTTTCCAATTGATTAGGTCTGATTTTATTTGTGTGGAAAGTGTTTTGTACTTTAGTTCGTATAGTTTCTGACTTTTCCTTGGCAGATAGATTCCCAAATATTTTATCCTATCATCTGCTATTTGGAATGGAATTTCTTTTCTATCTCCTGCTGTTGAACTTTGTTGGTAATATATAAAATACTGATGATTTATGTGGATTAATTTTGAATCCTGCAACTTTGCCAAAGTTGTGAATTGTTTCTAGTAGTTTTCTAGTTGAATCTCTAGGGTTCTCTAAGTATACCATCATGTCATCTACAAAGAGTGATAATTTGGTTTCTTCATTTCCCACTCTGATTCCTTTTATCTCTTTCTCCTCTCTTATTGCTAAAGCTAACATTTCTAACACAATATTAAATAGTAATGGTGACAGTGGGCAGCATTGTTTCACTCCTGATCTTATTGGGAATGGTTTTAGTTTGTCTCCATTACATATGATGCTTGCTGATGGTTTTAAATAGATGCTACTGATCATTTTAAGGAAAAGCCCATTTATTCCTATACTCTCTAGTGTTTTTAATAGGAAAGGGTGTTGGATTTTTTCAAAGGCTTTTTCTGCATCTATTGAGATGATCATATGGTTTTTGTTAATTTGGTTATTAATATAATTAATTATGCTGATAGTTTTCCTAATATTGAACCAGCCCTGCATCCCTGGTATAAATCCTACTTGGTCATAGTGTACTATCCTGGGGATGACTTTCTGTAATCTCATTGCTAAAATCTTATTTAAAATTTTTGCATCAATATTCATTAGGGAAATTGGTCTATAGTTTTCTTTCTCTGTTTTTACCCTACCTGGTTTAGCTATCAGCACCATATCGGTCTCATAGAAGGATTCTGGCAGTATACCTTCTGTCCCTA
>JAJPUD010027696.1:0-15333 GCA_023553655.1 Myrmecobius fasciatus | reverse complement strand
TAGTTATTGCCTAGTTTGTCCTGTGATCCTATCCTATGTCACTGATCGACTACTCTATTTCTTAGCCAGTACCAAATGGTTTTGATGACTGCTGCTTTATAATATAGTTTTAGATTTGGTACAGCAAGACCACCTTCATCAGCCTGTTTTTTTTTGTTTGTTTGTTTTTCAATAATTCCCTTGAAATTCTAGATTTTTTGTTCTTCCAAATGAACTTTGGTATTATTTTTTCTAGATTTGTAAAGCAATTTCTTGGGAGTTTGATTGGTATGGCACTAAACAAGTAAATTAGTTTGGGAAGTATTATTATTTTTATTATATTTGCTCTGCCTCCCCATGAGCACTTGATGTTTTTCCAATTGAATAGGTCTGACTTTATTTGTGTGGAAAGTGATTTGTAGTTTAGTTTGTATAGTTCCTGAGTTTTCCTTGGCAGATAGATTCCTAAATATTTTATATTATCGACAGTTATTTTGAATGGAATTTTTTTTGTATCTCTTGCTGCTGAACTTTGTTGGTAATATATAAAAATGCTAATGATTTATGTCATTTATGTATCCTGCAACATTGCTAAAGTTGTGAATTGTTTCTAGTAGTTTTTTAGTTGATTCTCTAGGATTCTTTAAATATACCATCATATCATCTGCAAAGAATGATAATTTGATTTCCTCATGACCTACTCTAATTCCTTTAATCTCTTTTTATTCTCCTACTGCCAAAGCTAACATTTCTAATACAATATTAAATAATAATGGTGACAGTGGGCATCCTTGTTTCACTCCTGATCTTATTGGGAATGGTTCTAATTTGACTCTATTACATATGATGCTTGCTGATGGTTTTAAGTAGATGCTACTGATTATTTTAAGGAAAAACCCATTTATTGCTATACTCTCTACTGTTTTTAATAGGAAAGGATGTTTGATTTTATCAAATGCTTTTTCTGCATCTATTGAGACAATCATATGATTTTTGTTTGTTTATTAATATATTTGATAATGTTGATAGTTTTCCTAATATTGAACCAGCCCTGCATTCCTGGTATAAATCCTACTTGGTCTTAGTGTATTATCCTGGGGATGACTTTCTATAATCTCATTGCTGATATCTTATTTAAAAATTTTGCATCAATATTCATTAGAGAAATTGGTCTATATATTTCTTTCTCTGTTTTATCCTTCTTGGTTTAGCTATCAGCACCATATCTGTATCATAGAAGGAATTTAGTAGAACACGATCTGTCCTTATTTTTTCAAATAGTTTATATAGTATTGGAATTAATGGTTCTTTGAATGTTTGGTAGAATTCACATATAAATCCATCTGGCCCAGGGAATTTTTTCTTAGGGTGTTGATTAATAACTTTTTTTTTCTAAAATGGGGTTATTTAAATTATTTATTTTATCTTTTAATATTGGCAATGTATATTCATGTAGACATTCCACCATTTCATTTATGTTATCAAATTTATTGGCATAAAGTTGGGTAAAGTAACTTCTAATTAGGGCTCTGATTTCCTCTTCATTGGAGGAAAGTTCTCCCTTATTCCTGAGACTATCCATTTGATTTTCTTCTTTCCTTTTTCTAATCAAATTAATTAAAAGCTTATCTATTTTGTTGTTATTTTTTCATAAAACCAACTCTTAGTTTTATTTATTAATTCAATAGTTTGCTTATTTTCAATTTTATTAATCTCCCTTTTTATTTTCAGAATTTCTAATTTGGTATTTAATTGAGGGTTTTTAATTTGTTCTTTTTCTAGTTTTCTTAAATTATATGTCCAATTTGTTGATCTTTTCTTTCTCTATTTTATGCAAGTAAGCATGTAGAGATATAAAATTACCCCTTGTAACTGCTTTCGTCATATCCCACAAATTTTTTATGTTGTCTCATTATTCTCATTCTCCTGAATGAAATTATTGATTGTATCTATGATTCTCTCTTTTACCCATTTATTCTTTAAAATTATATTATTTAATTTCCAATTAAATTTTGGTATATTTTCTCCTGAACTTATATTATATGTGATTTTTATTGCATCATGATCAGAAAAGGATTCATTTACTATTTCTGCCTTTCTGCATTTGATTTTGAGGTTATTATACACATGGTCAATTTTTGTATAAATTCCATGTATCCCTGAGAAAAAATTAAATTCCCTTCTGTCTCCATTCAATTTTCTCCAAAGTTTTATCCTACATAACTTTTCTAACATTTTATCTCCCTAACTTCTTTCTTATTTATTTTGTGGTTTGATTTATCTAATCATGAGAGAGCAAGGTTAAGATCCCTCACTAGTATAGTTTTACTGTCTATTTCTTCTTGCATCTCTCTTCATTTCTCCTCTAGGAATTTGGATGCTATACCACTTGTTATTTATATGGTTAGTATTGATACCACTTCATTATCTATAGTACCCTTTAGTAAAATATAGTTTCCTTCATTATTTCTTTTTATTAGATCTATTTTTGCTTTTACTTGTTCTGAGATAAGGATTACTCCCCTTGCTTTTTTTGGTTCACCTGAAGCATAATAGATTCTGCTCCAATCTTTTATCTTCCCCCTATATGTATCTCTATGTTTTAGATGTGTTTTTTGTAAACAAAATATTGCAGTATTCTGGCTTTTTATCCAGTCTGCTATATGCTTCTGTTTCATGGGAGAGTTCATCCCATTCACATTCAGTTAACATAATTAATTCTGTATTTCCTGCCATCTTATTTACCCAAACTTATGTTTTTCTCTTTCCTTTCCCTTCTCCACTTTTCCTTTCCCAGTATTTTGTTTTTGATGACAACCTCCCTCTAACAGTCCTTCCCCGTTTAGATACCCTTCCTCTTTTTTACACATTTCCCCTAATTCTTTTATTTTCCCCTTCTATTTGTCTATCCCTTCCTTTTCCTCCTTTCCCTCCTACTTCCCTATAAGGAGGGACAAGATTTGCTGTGAAACCAAATGTGTCTGATATACTCTTTTAGAGCCCAATCTGGTAAGATTAAGATTCATACAATGCTCATCTCCCGCCCTTCTTTCCCTCAATTATATTAGATTTTCTTTGCCTCTTCATGAGATTTTACCTTATTTTTATTTCCTTTTTTTGCTTTATTTTGCCCTCCTTTCACCTCTTTTTCAAGAATGATAGCCCTTCCACCTCTAGTTTCTTTTTCATTTTATCAAAGTAAAATCAAATTATACTCTCATTTTTGTATACCCATAATAGACATATATTTCTCAAGAGCTCTTTCCTTTTTACATTTTTATGCTTCTCTTGAGTTCTGTGTTTGGAGGTCAAATTTTTTGTCAGATTTGCTCTTTTCATTAGAAATAGGTGAAATTCTCCTATATCATTGAATGATCATCTTCTTCCCTGGAAGATAATCCTCATTCTAGCTTGATAACTTTTTCTTGGCTGTAATCCACATTTCTTTGCTTTTTGGAATATTTGATTCCAGGCCCTTTGATCCTTTAATGTGGAAGCTGACAGATCTTGTGCGATTCTAATTACATTTCCTCAGTATTTGAACTGTTTATTTCTAGCTGCTTGCAATTTCTTTTCCTTGGTGTGATAGTCCTGAAATTTAGCCACGATATACCTTGGTGTTTTAATTTGGGGGTCTCTTTCAGGATGTGATTGGTAAATTCTTTTGATGATGATTTTGCCTGCTGTTTCTAAAACATCAGGGCAGTTTTCTTTTATGTTTTCCTGGAAGATAGCATCAAGGTTCTTTTTTTCATCATGGCTTTCAGGAAGTCCAATAATCCTTAGATTGTTTCTCCTAGATCTGTTTTCAAAGTCAGTTGTTTTTTCTAGGAGATATTCCATATTTTCTTCTAATTTTGCTTTTTTTGTTTTTGTTTGACTGATTCTTGAAGTCTTATTGAGTCTTCACTTCCATTGGTTCAATTATAATTTTTAAAGTATTATTTTCTTCAGTTATGTTTCCTAGCTCCTTTTGTAACTAGCCAATTGATTTTTTTTTATTCATTGCAGTCTTTTTCCATTTTACCAATTTTATTTTTCATTGAATTCTTGTCTTTTTTCAATTCACCAATTTTGTTTTTCAGTGAATTGCTGTCTTTTTTCCATTTCACCAGTTTTCTTTTTCAATGAATTGGTGTCTTTTTCATATCTTTTTTTGTAGGGCATTATAACCTTCTTGCAAAAATCTCAATTCATTTCTCCCTTTTCCTTCTAAATTTCTTTTGAGATTCTTTATGTAATCTTCAAGGAAAGCCTTGTGAAATGGGAAACAGCTCACGTCTGCATTTGCGGCTTCCTCGGGAGTTGCTTTACCTTGAGGAACCTCAAGGTCTGAGGTGTACTCTTCTTTCTCTCCATAATAGCTGTCTGTGTTGAACATTCTTTTCTGTGTCTTATTATTAATCAACCCCCATGAGAAAAAATCTCCAGGGCCAGATGGTTGTACATGTGAATTCTAACAAACATTTAAAGAACAATTAACTCCAATGCTCTATATACTATTTGAAAAAGCAGAGAAAGAATGATTTCCACCAAATTCCTTTGATGAAACATATGGTTCTGATACCTAAACCCGATAGGATGAGAACAGATAAAGAAAATTATAGACTTATCTACCTAATGAATATTGATGCAAAAATCTTAAATAAAATGTTATTAAAGAGATTACAGAAAGTGATCTCCAGATTAATACACCATGACCAAATAGAGTTTATACCAGGAATTGAGGGCTGGTACAATATTAGGAAAACTATTAATATAAATTGACTATATTAATAACAAAATTAACAAAAAAAGTATGATTATCTCAGTAGATGCCAAAAAAGCATTTGATAAAATCCAATATCCATTCCTATTAAACACACTAGAGAGTATAGGAATAAATGGACTTTTCCTTAAAATAGTCATTGGCATCTATGTAAAACCATCACCAAGCATCATATGTAATGGGGAAAAACTAGAACCATTCCAAATAAGATTGGAGTGAAACAAGGTTGCCCACTATCCCATTCCTATACAATATTGTATTAGAAATGTGAGCTTTGGCAATAAGTGAATAAAAAGAGATTAAAGGAATTAGATTAGGTAATGACTAAACAAAATTATCACTCTTTGCAGATGATATGATCATGTACTTAGAGAACCCTATAGAATCAACTAATAAAACAACTAGAAATAATCCACACCTTTATCAAAGTTGCAGGATACAAAATAAATCCACATAAATCATCGGCATTTTTATACATCACTAACAAAATAAAACAGCAAGGGATACAAAGAGCAATCCCATATAAAATAAATTTCGATAGTATTTGTGAATCTATCTGCCAAGGGAAAGTCAGAAATTGTATGAGCAAAACTACAAAACACTTTCCATACAAATAAAGTTAGATCTTAACAATTGGAAAAATATCATGTGCTCTTGGATACACCAGGCAAATATAATAAAGATGACAATACAACCTGAATTCATCTATTTATTTGGTGTTATATCAATCAAATTCCAAAGAAAGTATTTTACTGACTTAGGAAAAACAACAAAATTCATGTGGAAGAACAAAAAGTCAAGAATTTCAAGGGAATTAATATAAAGTAAAAGCAAATGAAGGTGGCCTATACCAGAATTAAAATATATTATAAATCAGCAGCCATCAAAACCATTTGGTATTGGCTAAGAAATAGAGCAGTTGATCAGTAGAATAAGCTAGGTTAACAGGACAAAATAGTCAATGATTATAGTAATCTAGTTTTTGACAAATCAAAAATGTCAGTTTATGGGATAAGAATTCACGAGTTGGAAAAATGTTGGGAGAATTGGAAACTAGTATGGTAGAAAGTAGGCACTGACCCACATCTAACACCACATACCAAGATAAGTTTTAAATGGGCATAAGGTCTAGATATAAAGAATTATAAACAAATTAGAAGAACATAGGATAGTTTGCCTCTCAGATCTATGGAGGAGTAAGGAATTTTTGACCAAAGAAGTAGAGATCATTTTGATCACAAAATAGATAATTTTCATTATATCAAATTAAAAAGGTTTATAAAAACAGAATTAATGTAGACAAGATTAGATAGGAAACAATAAACTGGGAAAACATTTTTACATTCAAAGGTTCTTATAAAGGCCTCATTTCTAAAATATATAGAGAATTGACTCAAATTTGTAAGAAATCAAGCCATTATCCAATTGATAAATGGTCAAAGGATATGAACAGACAATTTTCAGATGAAGAAATTGAAACTACTTCTAGTCATATGAAAATGTGCTCTAAATCACTATTGTTCAGAGAAACATAAATTAGACAAGTCTGAGATATGACTACACATTTGTCATTTTGGCTAAGATGACAGGAAAAGTTAATGACGAATGTTGGAGGGGATGTGGGAAAACTGGGACACTGACTTATTTTTGGTGGAACTGTGAACGGATACAACCATTCTGGAGAGCATTTTGGAATTATGCTCAAAAAGTTATCAAACTCTGCATAGCTTTGTCCAAGATCTCTTTCCCAAAGAGATCTTAAAGGAGGGAAAGGAACCCACATGTGCAAAAATGTTTGTGGTAGCCTTTTTTGTAGTGGCAAGAAACTGGGAGCAGAATAGATGCCATCAATTGTATAATGGCTGAATAAGTTATGGTATATGAATGCTATAGAATATTATTGTTCTATAAGAAATGACCAGCAGGAGAGACTTCCATGAACTGATGTTAAGTGAAATGACCAGAACCAGGAGATCATTATACATGGCAACAACAAGATCAGTTTTGATGGACATGGCTCTCTTCAACAATGAGATGATTCAAACCAGTGAAGAAGAGAGCCATCTACACCTAGAGAAAGGACTGTGGAAACTGAGTGTGAGTCACAACATAGCATTTTTCACTCTGTTGTTGTTTGCTTGCATTTTGTTTTCTTTCTCATTTTTCCCTTGATCTGATTATTCTTATGCAGAAAGATAACTATAAATATGTATGCATATATTGAATTTGACATATTTAACATATTTAACATGTATTGGATTATCTGCCATCAAGGGGAGGGGGTGGAGGAAAGGATGGGGAAATTTGGAACAGAAGGTTTTTCAAGGGTCAACATTGAAAAATGCATGTGTTTTGTAAATAAAAAGCTTTAATAAAATAAAAATGGAAAATTCTGGCACTTTTAATAAAATGATTAAATTGCCCAAAATTTATCTCTCAAAACTTTTAAAATGGCTTATGAATCAAAATCTTTATCACCCCCCAAAAGAATCCTTGTATATATAATCAATCATTCAATCATAATAACTATAAAGATGAAAATATTACTTACCAGTAAAAAGAAATAAATTCTGACTAATTGAAAAACTTATGATGGCCCTGACAAAAATTTAATTAAATATTGCATCCAAATCTTCAATAAACTTTATTCCTATGTTTGGGGTCTGGGAGGAAAATGGCCGAGAGAAAGACAGAAAACTTGGACAGAATGTCTCAAACATCTCCAAAACTTTAAAAAGGGGAACATTAAGCTAGAAGGGGTATTGTTGGGAATGAGATTTATTTTCACAAAGGGACCCATTAAATTAATATTTTAAACGTCTTGGTAAGATTACATCAACAGTTGCAAATAATTTTTCATTAGTTTAGTTATTTTAATGTCCACATTTTTAAAGTCAAAGCAGTATGTGTGTTTGTAAAGTCAAAGGAATATGTGTGTTTCTGTGTGTATGTGTGTGTGTCTGTAAAATATCATTAAATTTTGCAACTCAAATGAAAATCTTCATATAGAAAACTCACTTCTGGCTAAAATGAATGCAATTTACACAAGGAAAAAAGAATGAATTGTAAATCTGCTAAAGCCACACATTATTCACAGTAAATCATTTCAAAGATTATAGGAAGAGGTTACTGATAGGGTGTTTCTATTGCCTAACATCCCCAAGACTCATATTAACACTGCTCAGTATTATTATGACAGATGTTGGTAGTGTTGCAAATTCTCTGTGATGAAAAAAGTTCTGAATAAAAAGGAAATTAGTCCTGAAATGCAGTAAAATCTGCTCAGTTAATATACCTGGAGGAGGGTGTTACAGTTGAGGTTTAGATGTGCTTATTGAAAGCTTCCTATCTCAGGGCCAATGAAGAGATACTGATAGTTTTGCTGCAAAGTCAGTAAAGAGCTTTAATGACTGGGGATTAATCAGATTTTTTAAAGCTTCAACTTTTAGGGACTTCTATGCCATCAGGGAAGGAGAAAGAAAAACTAGTAAAAATGTATGGCACCCAGTAACTTAAAATGCAGGAACAAGTCAACCCTTTCTTCTGTGTATTATGCAGCCTGGAAGCATTTCCATTCTTTGTTGAAATTGTAGGATACATAGGGGCAGTCAGCTAATTGTTATAGCCATAGTTTTAATTCACTTCTCAGTCTAAGTCAAAATTGAGGAAAGCAGCTGTCATAGCATATTTACTGGTCAGTAAATTTAACCGAATTAATCACTTTGCTTATTCCGAAATTTTGAAAAAAAAATGATGAATACTTGTCAATGAGTCTGGTTCATTGATTTTTAGCTGCTAGAGGGGAAGTGGAAGAGCTGCTTAGTGATTCAAACAGAAATAATAACAATTTTTAAAAGTTTCCTCTGATGTGTTTTGTGCATTCATCACCCCATCTTTTGACCAAACAGAATAAGATACATTTACCAATCAATGAACAAAAGAAATGGTAAGTGTAAAAAACCAGATTTGAAAGAAATTATGCTTTCAACAATATCTCATATTCCAGTCAGAGCTTTCATTTTAAATTCTGACTTTGTTATATTGTATCCATTTTTTTTCCTTTGGACTACATTTTATTCATGTTCATTAAAACATGCACACTAATAAGTATTTTTGTATGAATGTGAACAAATCATTTAGCCTCTGTTTCTCTCATTTTTCTCATCTGTAAAATGAGGATAAAAATAAACCTACTTATTTCCTGGATTGTTATGATGATCAAATGAGATAATAACTGTAAAGTTCTTATAGTTTTTGGCAAAAAGTGAACACTATATAAATATTATGATTGTTGTCTATGTAAATATTATTGCTTCTGTTGTTTTATCTGGCCAGTAAAAGTGAAGCATAAAAACATGGATAAATTCATAAATGGTCAAAAGATGTGAACAATTTCCAGATGAAGAAATTCAAGCAATTTCTAATCATATGAGAAGGTACTCTAAACCACTATTGATAAGAGAAATGCAAATTAAGACAACTCTGAGATATCACTAAACACCTCTCAGATTGTCTAAGATGACAGGAAAAGATAATAATGAATGCTGGAGGAGAGGTGGGAAAACAGGGACACTACAACATTGTTGGTGGAACTGTCAATGGATCCAGCCATAGCAGAGCAATTTGGAACTATGCTCAAAAAGTTATCAAACTGTTCGTACCCTTTGATCCAGAAATGCTTCTATTGGGCTTATTTCCCAAAGAGATCTTAAAGGAAGGAAAGGGACCCACATGTGCAAAAATGTTTGTGGCAGCACTTTTTGTAGTGGCAAGAAACCGGAAACTGAGTGGACGCCCATCATTGGGAAAATGCCTGAATAAGTTACGGTATATAACTGTTATAGAGTATTATTGTTCTATAAGAAATGATCAGAAGGATGATTTTAGGAAGGCCTGGAGAGACTTACATGAACTGATGCTAAGTGAAATGAGCAGAACCAAGAGACCATTGTACATAGCAACCACAATATTATATGATGATCAATTCTGGTGAAAGTGACTCTTTCCAATAATGAGATGATTGATGCCAGTTCCAATGATCTTGTGATGAAGAGATTCATCTACACCTAGAAAGAGCACTATGGAAACTGAATGTGGATCACAACATAACATTCTCACTCTTTTTGTTGTTGTTGTTGTTTGCTTCATTTTGTTTTCTTATTCATTTACTTTCTTTTTTTTAATCTGATTTTTCTTGTGCAGCAAGAGCAGTGTGTAACTATGTACAAATTGGATTTAACATATATTTTAACATGCTTAACATATAATGGATTACTTGCCATCTAGGCAGGGGGTTGGGGGAAAAAGGAGAAAATTTGGAACACAAGGCTATGCAAGGATCAATGTTGTCTAATTATCCGTGCATATGTTTTGAAAATAAACTGCTTTCAAAAAATAAAAGCATGAATAGATGCTCTTCAGAGGACTTGTGAGAAAACAGAGGCCAGAATTGTATCATATGGGAAGGTGTATATGAATTCTGATCTACACTACTGGAGGAAAGAAATACATATATAATATCAAAGACGTATTATAATATTGAAGTTCAGATTTATTTTTCCTCTTTGTAGTGGGCACCATACTTATTTGATGAATAAGTAATTTCATTTGTATATGTATTATGTTGTATATTGCAAGTCATTTTACTTTTCATCCTGTACAACTTACCTAAATGTGTCACAAAGGGGCCCAAAGTACCCCATAAGACTAATGTATCCCTAACCAGATTGTAATTAAATAAATGTATTTCATAAATAAATGTAAACTGTATATTTTCTTTTAAAAAGTAAAATAAACCATAGATAATTTCAATATGTGGTTTCCTGAATCAATATGTGGCATGTTAGGATCTTTAAGTATGGTTTAATGGTCCCATTTTTATTTGATTTTGAAGGCACTTCTTTTATATGTGTTGATTCCCAAATCTTGCATAATCTTGTCAGTCTAATCAAAAGCCTGGAGGCAATTTTTCTAGATGTCTTGCATAGATAACAAAGGGATGTATACCCTATTCATAAGTTTCTTTTGCTCTTATCATATAATAGGTCCAGCTGAGTTTCAGGCTATATAATTCTCTGATAAAAATAATTTTTTTACTTCTACAAAATATTTAATTGGTCAATTGCAATCACAACTCCCTGAAGTCTTCTATGTCTGTCCATTGAGTTTCAGATGATTCAATACTAATTCCTCAAATTCCTTAATTCAAAGTCATATACCATCAAAAGAAAAACAGCATTGATAATGTGGCATTTTATTTTGTAGTCATAAAATTACTTTTTTCTAATTTTCCAAAGTCATTCCAAGTTGCTTTTCTATTTCTTGCTGTTCAATTCTGTTCTCAGTTAATTGTTCATCTTCAGTGTCTGTCAAGCATATCCAATTCCAAAATATCATGTACAAATACATATTTTATACATATAACAATGCAAAATTACATGTGGGAATAAAAAATTCAAAGTATTAAAAAGTTTTACATTTTCATAACTTTAAAACTATAAATTTTATAGATTTCACAAAGTCATCTTTTAGAAGTGAATTTAATTATTTTTACTTATTTGTGCAATTGAGCAATTTTTCTTAATAGTATTTTTCCAAATTACATGTGAATATATTTTTTCCTTTTATTTTATTTTTAATTTATTCATTTAATATATTCTTCCAGTTACAGTTAAAATTGTTTTAACACTTCTTTTAAAACTTTTGAATTCCAGGTTCTTTCCCTAATCCTCAGCCCCAATTTAAGAAAAGTTTTTTTAAAAAATGTAATTATGCAAAAAAATTGTTGTGAAAGAAAACATAGATCTCTCAATCTAATGGGGGGTATCCTCTAGAAAAAAAAAAAGTTAAAACCGACAAAGAGAAAAAAGAGAGAAAGAGAGAGAGAGGTGGAGGGAAGGAGGACAGGAAGGAAACAGAGGGTCTGCTTCAATATATGTTCAGAGACAATCAGTTCCTTTTCTGGGTACAGATAGGATTTTCCATGATAGCCATTCAAAGTAGTCATGGATGATTGTCCTGCTGAAAATAGCAAAGTTATTTTCAGCTGATCATCCTAGAACATTGATATTACTTTTTATACATTGCATTTCAGTTTACATGAGTTCATGGAGCACTTCCCAGATTGCTTTGTTTGTTTGCTTTTTTATAAAATATCCTGCTCACAATTTCCAATAGAACAATAATATTACATCACAAACACATACCACACTTTATTGGGAAACTCCTCAATTGATGGGCATCCCCTCAATTTTCAAGTTTTGGCCTGAGAAGAGAGTTGGTATAAATTTTTTGCTACATGTTTTCTTTTTTTTTTTAAAAAAAAAAAAAAAAAAAAAAAAAAGTCTCCTTTGTATTCATGCCTAGTAGTGGTGTTTTTAGGTTAAAATATATGCATGAATTGGACGCTCTTTGGGCATAGATCATATCATTTATCAATTAGGGCATGGCACTTATATTTTTAATAAATTTGATTCAGTTCCCTCTGTGTTTGAGAAATGAGGTCTTATCAGAGAAACTTGCTTCAAAATTACTGTTGCTAATTGTACCCCTCCCTTTTATTCTATCCTCTTTCTCTTAATCCTCTCTCCATTATCCCACTTTAAAAGTATTTTCATACTGAACTGTCCCTCCCCCAATATACCTTCTCTTTTATCACCCTCCCCAAAACAGTATCCTCCCATTTTCCTGAACAATAAAATAATATACTTATTATATATGTGTAATATATCTATTTATATATAATATAGCCATATTGAGTGTGTATGTTATTTCCTCTTTGAGACAATTCTGATGGGAGTAAGGCCCACTCATTCTCTTGCCCTTAGAAGAGAACTGCTATAAATATTTTTATACATATAGTTCATTTTCCTTTTTTTTCCTCAGCAGTATATATGGCACCTCTCTTCCCCTCTACTCTAAAAGTTTTTTTCTTGACCTCTTTTTTATAACAGATCATTTGCACGATTTCTTTTCTTCCTTTTCCTTCCACTCTCTATTTGTTGCATGGAAGAACCCATACCATTCTTATTCACTGTTATAATTGCTAACTGTGTCTTTCCTTTGATACTATTTTTCCTCTTTATATTTTTCATTGTTTTACTCTTTCCCTCTTTTTGCTTTTAATTACCACCTTCTATTCTGCCATCCTTTTTATCAACCCTCACACTTATCTTTTTCTTTTCTTCTGCTATTTTTGATTACCCTTTTTCCCTCCCTTCTATAAGACCCTCCCTTTCCTTTTTTTAGTCCATTTCCTCTTCTACTTCTCTTTAAGGTAAGATAAGTTTCTATGGTTAATCAAGTATGTATGTTATTCTCTCTTTGAGCCAAATCTGCTTAGAATAAAATTCAACACCCCCTCCCTTCTTTCTCTCCACTGTAATAGGTCTTTTGTACCTCTTTATGTGACTTAATTTATCCTATTTTACCTCCCCCTTTCCTTTTTTTTCCTAATACAATGCTTTTTCACCCCTTATTTTTTATCATTATATCAAGTAAAAAACTTAAGTAGATACTTATTCTACAGTTTCATCTTACTGATTAACATATTTTGTGGGATGTGTTTTGTTTTGTTTTCCTTTCCTCTTTACCTTTATTGTGCTTCTTTGGAGTCTTATATTTGAAGATTTGAGTTTTCTGTTTAGCTCTCTATTCTTTTCATCAAAAAAGACTGAAAATCCCCTACTTAATTAAATATCCATTTTTTCCCCTGAAAAATCATGGTTAGTTTTGTTGAGCACTTGATTCTTGATAGTAATTCAAATTTATTTGCCTTCAGGCATATTATAAAATTTTTATATTTGAACTGGGTTCTTTCTGCTTGCTTGAAGTATTTTCTCCTTGACCTGATAATTGTAGAAATTTGGCTACAATGTTACTTGGAGTTTTCATTTTAAAATCTCAGGAGGTAATTGGTGGATTCTTTCAATGTCTATTTTCTCTTTTCCTCTATGATTTTTAGATATTAGGAAAGTTTTCCTTCATAATTTCTTGAAAGTTGTTGTTCTTGATATTTATTATTATTATTATTTTGAGAATGGTTTTCAGGTAATCTATGACTTAAAAATTCTCTCCTGAATCTATTTTCCAGGTAATTTGCTTGTCCAACAATGTATTTTACAGTTACTTCTATTTTCTCATTTTTAAAATTTTAATTGACTTATTTTAAATATTTGATTAGCTTCTACTTGGCCAATTTGAATTTCCAAGAGATTACTTTTTTTCACTTAGCTTTTATATCTCCTTTTTTATTTGGTAAATTCTACTAATGAATGTTTTTCTTTCCATTAATTCTGTTTTAAGCAGTTATTTTCTTTAATTTTTGTGCCTCCTTTTCTAACCTATTGACTCTTTTATCTTAATCCTCCTCCATAACTGTCATTTTCTCCTACTTTTATTTTGTTCCTTTTACTTCATATTTCCTTTTGAGGCTTCATATGTACGCATTTTGACATTGTTCTCTTCTGAGTTTGTGTTTTGCTCTTCCTTTTGGCCATAGTGGTTTTCTATCGTCAAGAATCTCTTTTCCCCTCCCCCAAGCTACCCCCTCTCTCTATCTCTGTCTGTCTCTCTTTCTGTCTGTCTGTCTATTTCTGTCAGTCTCTGTCTTTGTCCCGTTTTAAAAATTTATCTCTGATTTATGGACAGGAGATACTGCAAACTTCTTGCTTTCTGAGTTTGTTCATTGTATTGGATTGGTCAGGAGGAATTTCAACTGTTGTGCTGGGGTTCTGATACTGGTAATTTTCCTCCTGATCTAGGGCTGAAGATCTCACAGCTGACCTGCTCTGCCATTACCTTGATGCTAAAGGACCATGAAACCTCCATTACTGATTTGTGCTGTGGTTACTAGCCTCTTACTTGATTGCTAGGGCTGTAGTCCTCTTTTGCCAAGTGCCCCATACCTTTCCTAAAGTGTTACTATGTTATCATAAACTAGAAAATTGTGTCATTCCATCTTTTTGTAGGTTCTGTGACTCCAGAATGTATTTAGAAGTTTAATTTAACATTGTTTCTGAGGGAAACTGGGAAGTGCTCAGGTAACTTCCTGGCTTAACTATGCCTTCTACTACTTATCTGTTTTTTTATAGGTGGCTTAATCCCTGTCCACTAAAATTGTTGACAAAAGTATTTATTGAATTCCAGAAGTTTTGTGTTAGCTTGCCATAAAGGATTTTTCTTTTCACCATTATTATCAATAATTTTAAAGAAAATGCAATGTGAGAGTGAAAAATTAAAGCCCAACCTTTATGGGAATATATAGGTGGTTATGGTGATGTGAACCTCTACATGAATATTAGAGCATGATCAGATATTCTATTGCAATTTCCTTTAATTGCCATATTTTAAAGAAAAATCCTCTGACTGCTGAACCAGAAATGTCATACAATATATTCTCGGAGTCTCTTTTTCCCAAACCATGTTGAAGAAGAAATTGTTATAAGACATATAGTAAAAAGAAATGATTTGGTCTTTCCACAGACAGAACAACATGTGTCCTGTGAATATTTGACACATTTGGGTTTTTTAATACTCTTTCCATTTATTATTTACTGAAGTTAGGCAGAATATTGGGAAAACCTATA
>JAJPUD010027695.1:0-15333 GCA_023553655.1 Myrmecobius fasciatus | reverse complement strand
CATCCCATATTTGATAAAGAATCCTTATTACAATAATCCTATAGGTACAACTGCCCAATTACCTCCTGATAAGGGAGACTCATATGTCCAGAGGCATTTTATTTAATTTGGATATGCCTTTTTCAAATTTAGGATATTGTCCCAATATCATCAGAATTTGTTTATTTTAACGTTTTGTCCTTTGTTCCTAACTCTGCACTTTGGGGCCATATGAAACAATTTGAATTCTTTTATATGATAGTTCTTCAAACACTTGTTGGTAACAATGTTGTCTCCCATGAAATTTCCCCTTTTTGCCCAATGGACACATCTACTTTTAACAGAACCTCAGATATTCTAAAGTCTCAGCCTTTTGCCATGTCATTCTAGTTACTCAACTGTGAATCTTCCATTGCTTATCAAAATCCTTGCTGAGCTCTGCTCCTTGGAGTTTTATTTATTAAACAGCTTTTTTTATTTTCAATTTTATTAAATTGTCCTTTGATTTTCAGGATTTACATCTTTAAAATTATATTGTTAGACTATACAAATCCTAAGTGATATTCAAATTCTATTTCCTTCTTTAAATATCACCTAACCATCCTCTATCTATGATATTCATTATTCTATGAAAATTCAACCAACGATTGAGTGTGTCCTGCTAACACTTATTACCCCTTACTTTCGCAAAGACTAAGCTGAAGTGTCACTTCTTTTTTCTTTAAGTATTTTCCTTAAGATTGCAACTAGAAGAAAAACCCTTTTCCCCTAAGCTCTCCCACTCTTTTTTTCTGACCAGCCTTATACTCTAAATGTATGTATACTCCAAATATGCATATACATATATATATAATATATATATACACATATATATGTTTGTGTGTGTGTGTTGTGTGTGTGTGTGTGTGTGTGTAGTGTGTGGGTATGTGGGTGTGTTTTGGGAGAGTCAATCCGTGTTAAGTGACTTAACCAAGGTCACACAGATAGGATCTGAAGTAGGATTTGAACTCAGGTTCTCCCAACTCCAGATCTTGTGCTGTATCCACTGTACCACCTAGACGTCCCCTCATATATGTATATATGTATATATATATATATATATATATATATATATACATATATATATATGTACATATATACATGTATATATATATGTATATTCGTTTATGTCTTTTCTTTAATGGTATGACCTGATATGCGTACAATATTCCTTGTTTTGTGGCATTAAAATAATTTCTTTGAGTCTCTTATACCTCCAGAATAAAATATAAAAGTCTATTTGACATTTAAACCTCTTCTTAATCTAGCCTCCACCTACTCCCTAACCTTCAAACTTAATCCATTCTTTGATCCAATGAAATTTAATCCTGGATATTTTTTTCTTACTAAATCCCATGTGTAGAATGTTTTTTCTTCTCTCCTCCAGCTACTGAACTCCCTAGGTTCCTTTAAGTCCTAATTGGAAATGTTTGATTTTAGTGACTTCTCTAGTCAATTATTTCTTATTTATCCTGTCTGTACCTTACATTTTATATCTGATATCATGATGTTTCTCCCATCAGATTGTATACTCCTTGAGAGGAGAGATTACTGTTTAGCTCTTTTTTATACTTCCAGCATTTAGCAATGCCAGGCATGTGATATTGGTTAATAAATAGCTATTGATCAAATGATTCTGTGCTACAAGTGTGAACTATGAACATATAATCTTTCACTTTCACTAAAAATAGAAGTCTGTCTTCTTTTCCATTCATATATGTATACACACATATATATGCATTTGCATATATGTATGGGTGTGTTTGTGTGTGTGAGAAAGAGAGAAAGAGAAAAAGAGAGAGGGAGAGAGAAAGAGAGAGATAAAGAGATGGGAAGAGAGAGAGAGAGACAGAGAGAGAGACAGAGAGAGAGAGAGAGAGAGAGAGAGGGAGGGAGAAAGAGAGGGAGAGGGAGAGGGAGAGAGATGTTATGTGATTATTTACCCTGACACTTTGTGGTAAATGTTTTTTTATTTGGGGGGGGGGTTAAAAAGGTGTTACAACATAATTATTGCCTTGGTGAGATTTTCCATTCCTTCCATTCAACCAATGATTGGTTGAATCAAAATCATGTTCATTACTTTGGACTAATCTTACATGACTCACAGCCATAAATCATCAGAAAAATATTTAAAATGTAGGCCTTTGTTTTAGGGAGAGACCAGGAACTTTTTAAAGACTGTCCTTTATGCTTTCTTCCTACTATGCAAATTATGGCCTGTCTCATTTAAAGCATAATCATGATATTTGGAACTTTAACGAAGATATTCTCTACCCTATGATACGAGACAATAGTTTTGTTTTGTTTTTTTCCCCCATTGGATAAAATATGGCATCAATATACAGCAGATAATTACATATTTATATGCATATAGTTATATGTTTATATGTGGGGGTGAGTATATGTATATGTAGATAGATAGACAGACAGATAGATACTTTTAAAAAAGAAAAGTCCAAGTTGCAGTCATGTACCTATCCAAGACACTGCCAGTTTTACATCCCTATGTTTTCTTCTGCCTAGAACTCCTGATTCTTCACCTGTGCTTTCTTACAACTCCATCCACCACCACCCACTCCATCCATCACCACCCCACTCACCTGTCCAAGGTGATCTTGTGTCTGTATTATATATACTTATGTGCATTTAGGGCAGCTAAATGGCATAATGGACAGATCAACGGACACAGAATGGGGAAGACTCCATTTCGTGAATTAAAATCTGACTCATTAGCTTTGTGCTGCTATACAAATCATTTATCCTTGTTGCCTCAGTATCCTCATCTTTAAAATGAGCTGGAAAAGGATACAATAAACTATTTCACTATCTTTGACAAGAAAACCCCAACAAATAGAACTCTGAACTTCCTCTACCCCCAACCAAGTGGTACCTCTTTAAATTAATAAAGGGGCAAATTAATACTGAAGAAAGAAGCTGGAAGCTCCGATATAATTACATAATCTATATATTATAAACATATCATTTTTATATATTATGTATTACATATAATTATATTCACCATGATTATAAATATATATGACCATTTGGGTCACTTATATAAGGGCCGTCTAGAGCAGCCACCAGATAGTTAAAAAGACCTCAGATGCCTACAATTCAGTTTTGAGTGGCAGTTTAACTGTTCAGTGGACCCCTGCAACAATCATTCAAAATCCCCATGGTGATTATAGAAAGCAGACAGAGCCATAGAGCATCATGCATATATTAATGCAATTTGGTTAATGTTTTGATTTACTGCTTAGAAACTGGGCTTGATTCCAGAACCTGGGTATAAGGCAAATGCAAACAGTTAGACTTTTAGACACTCAAGGTCATGTGTTGGTCAGTTTGATAAGTTCCCAGACACAATCAAGCTAATTTGCTGGACACTGTATCCTTTTAATGGCTTTTACTGCCCCTTCACCTTGTGAAATGACTGAAAAATATGTAAATAAGTTGTTTCTCCTTTTATAAGGCAAAGTCGTTGAGAATAGGAACTATTCTGACATTCTTTTGTGTATTCAGTCCTGAGCACATTACCTGGCACATAAGAAATGATTGATTATTTGATTGATGTCTTACAGCTTCTAGGCTAAAGATTTCCAATTTGCTAACTGATTGAAAACCTCCTTATTGCAAAGGAAACCAATTACCCACCCACCTGAATAGAAGTCATCTCCTTCCTGTGGAACATCTGTTTTGTTATCCCACCAGCCATGACTTTTGGTCTTAATAAGATACTATGAAATGAAAGTAGAAGATCTAAACCATTGTGACCTCATTCCTTGAAAGGACTGAGATTTATGATCTCATGCTATTGTTGAAGGTTTCCTGGTTGTAACCATTCTCTAGCTCTTTTCAATCTTTCTCTGCACTTTTTATTCCTGATTAAGGTGAGCACACATTGAATTGCCACAATGAGAATGTAAAGACACTAGCCCAAAGGAAATAATTAGGCTATATTTGTACCCATCCCTTTCTGTTACTGCTTGCTGCTCCTTCAAGCATCTTATGTTAAGCCAAATGATAATAATAATAATGGATATTAATATATCTCTTACTATATGATAGGAACTATTATAAAAGCTTTAGAATTATCTCAGTTTAACCTCACAATAATGCTCAGAAGTATGTACTATTATTATCTCCATTTTATAGATAAAGAAACTGAGACAAATAGTTATATAGGGTCACACATATAGTAACAGTTCAAGGACAGATTTGAACTCATATTTTCCTGATTTTAAGCCTAGTCCTCTATTAACTTCATCATCTAGTTACCCTTACATGGCTTTGACTTTTTTTCCACAAATAAAAAGGCTCATGACTTTAAGCATTTAGAAGCTTATGGTGTTTTTTAAAATATAGGGTTGAACTTATAAGAACTTGCATTTATCATTTTTATCTTTCTCAAAGCAAGTATTAGGAGATGTCTGAAGTAATCCAATGTCTCACCTCCCACATGCACATATATTTCCTAGGTTTGTTCTTCATTCTCATGCTGTCTAGGATGTGCTCATCAAAGGTACAGCGGGCAAAAATGATTGTCTATGATGAAATTAAGTTTATAGGCCAAAGCAAGGGTCAGTTCTCACAATATTGAACATGGCTTTGGCTGAATTCCATAAATTTTGGTATATTGTTTCATTATTGTCATTCTCTTGGATGCAATTATCAATTGTTTCTATGATTTGTTTTTTGCCCACTCATTCTTTAGGCTTAGCTTATTTAGTTTTCAATTAATTTTTGTCTATTCAATCCTGGACATTTATTACATGTAATTTTTATTGAATCCTACTCTGGAAAAGTTGTACTTATTATTTCTGCCTTTTTTATTTGATTTTGAAGTTTTTTATACCCTAATATATGGTCAATTTTTGTGTAGTTTCCATGTAATACCACCAACAAAAAAGTATATTCCTTGCTATCCCCAATCATTTTTCTCTAAAGATTTATCATACCTAACTCTTCTAAAATTCTATACATTTCTCTCGTAAGGTCATTGCTCTGACTCTCATTGATTGAGCAGCATAGATCCCAGCCCAAGCTCTACTTATTCATTATTTGTGACCTGATTAACTCAGAGTGACCATAAATAGCATTTGTTTATATTTTTGGACACAAACCTGGAGGATCTTGACTTCCTAGATTGGGATTTTGTTGCTGTTGTTATTTTGACTAGGAAAAAGACATCATTTGATGCCTCAGTTTATAGCAAGTGTTACTCAGTGGGTACAGTTAGTCAAACTGAGACATGTTAAAGATCTTAGCTTAAGAAGACTAACTCCAACTGTACCCAAAGACACTTCCAGTTATCCTGATCTATTTGTTGCCAGTGGACTGGATGGAACTTGAGGATAAAATGAGGCTGGTGACTTTGCACTGTAGCCTACCCTCACTTAAAACCAATTAATTTGCAAGGCATAGTATCATATCCCTGAAGTCATGATCGTCTTCAAAAACTAGGAAAAGCTACAAAATTCTTAGGGAATTGCCTGGGAATTATGTGAGATTAAATTACTTAGCCACTTGTACAACAGTCTATATGTCAGAGATGGATTTTCAATGGGGATCATGCTGACTCTCCAAAATGTTTGTACTCATACTGTGTTTGAGACAGAATATATGTTCTCCATTTTTATTTGATCACTTAGGAAATACTAATTTGTGTAGTCTAGAGAACTGTCCCTTTCTTTAAAACAGCTCCCCATGATTAGGCACTACTTTTATTTTAAACTAACACAATCCCTGGGTCTTATAAGATGGAAGAAAACCCTTATATAAACATGCAATTGAGTGATCCAATAAAGGATCAAATGATTCCCTCCATCTTCATATGTGCTTCCCACTGGAGCAAGGAGGAGTTGTGAATGAGTCTGCGGGGAGTAGCACAGGAAAGAGGAACATAATTATTCACTGGTAAACAATAACAGAAAGGGAAAAACACCACTCAGGAGATAGAATACAATAACGGACTAACTAAATTTACCTGCCCATTGAACTGTGCCAAATTGCTGTAGTTATTACCTAGTTTGTCCTGTAATCATATCCTGCGCCACTGATTGACTACTCTACTTCTCAGCCAGTACCAAATGGTTTTGATGACCACTGCTTTATAATATAGTTTTAGATCTGGTACAGCAAGGCCACGCACATCAGCCTTTTTTTTCCATTAATTCCCTTGAAATTCTTGACCTTTTGTTATTTCAAATGAAATTTGCTACTATTTTTTCTAGATCTGTAAAATAATTTCTTGGGAGTTTGATTGGAATAGCACTAAATAAGTAAATTAGTTTGGGTAGTATTGTCATTTTTATTATATTTGCTCGGCCTACCCATGAGCATTTTATGTTTTTCCAATTGACTAGGTCTGATTTTATTTATGTGGAAAGTGTTTTGTAGTTTATTTTGTATAGTTCCTGACTTTTCCTTGGCAGATAGATGCCCAAATATTTTATGTTATCATCCGTTATTTGGAATGGAATTTCTTTTTCTATCTCTTGCTGCTGAACTTTGTTGGTAATATGTAAAAATGCTGATGATTTATGTGGATTTATTTTTAATCCTGCAACTTTGTTAAAGTTGTGAATTGTTTCTAGTAGCTTTTTAGTTGAGTCTCTAAGGTTCTATAAGTATACCATCATGTCATCTGCAAAGAATGATAATTTGGTTTCCTCATTAACTACTCTAATTCCTTTAATCTCTTTTTTTCTTCTCTTACTGCCAAAGCTAACATTTCTAATACAATATTAAATAGTAATGGTGACAGTGGGCAGCCTTGTTTCACTCCTGATCTTATTGGGAATGGTTCTAGTTTATCTCCATTACATATGATGCTTGCTGGTGGTTTTAAGTAGTGCTACTAATCATTTTAAGGAAAAGCCCCTTTATTACTATATTCTCTAGTGTTTTTAATAGGAAGGGGTGTTGGATTTTATCAAATGCTTTTTAAAGGATGAGTAAGAAACAGAAAAGAACTCTCACCATATACAGCTTTTATGGAGAGAAAGAACAGATCCCAGATCCTGAGGTTCCTAAAACAACTGCAAAGGAAGCCACAAAGGCAGATATGACCTGGTCCCCTTTTCAGAAGGCTTTCTTGGAAGACTGCACGAAGAATCTCAAAAGAGAGTTAGATGAAAAATGGGGAAATAAATGAATTGAGATCAGTTCAAGAAGCATATAATGCCCTACAAACGAGATATGAAAAAGACACCAATTTACTGAAAAACAAAATTGGTAAAATGGACAAAGTATGTTATGAACAAATTGGCCAGTTACAAAAGCAGCTAAAAAAAGGTAACTGAAGAAAATAATACATTTAAAATTAGAATTGATTGTAAGAAATGACCAGCAGGATGATTTCAGAAAGGCCTGGAGAGATTTACATGAACGGATGCTGAGTGAAATGAGAAGAACCAGGAGATCATTATTCACGGAAACAACAATACTATATGATGTTCAATTCTGATAGACTTGGCTCTCTTCAAAAATGAAATGTTTCAAACCAGTTCCAATTGTTCAGTGAAGAAAGCCATATACACCCAGAGAGAGGGATATGAAATGTGGACCACATCATAACATTTTCATGCTCTCTATTGAGGTTTGCTTGCATTGTGTTTCCTTTATCGGATTTTTCTTTCTTGTAGATATGATTTTTCTTGCACAACAATGATGCGTGGAAATATGTATACATATATTAGATTTGTTAAGTATTTTAACATAATTAACATGTAGGGGATATCCTGCCATATAGGGGAGGGGTAGGGAGTAGGGAGGAAAAATTTATACCAGAAAGCTTTGTAAGGGTTAATGTTGAAGAATTACCCATACATGTTTTGCAAATAAAAAAATTAAAAATAAATTAGAATTGAACAAATGGAAGTGACTCAGTAAGACTTCAAGAATCAGTCAAACAAAAACAAAAAAATGAAAAAAAATAGAAGAATATATGAAATATCTCCTAGGAAAAACACACCTACATATATACATGCACACACATTTTTGTATGAATATGTATGTGTGTGATATAATAATACTCTATGGTCCCCTGATGTTTGTGGGGATCTGGGCCAGAAAACCCTGACTTTCCTGGTTTTGGCTCACTACCTGCCTCCACAAACTTTTCACCTGGTCTCAGAAAACTCTGAAAATCCCCACCCTTTTCACTTGGTCTCTGAAAACTCCTAACATAATCCCCATCTTGAATTCACTTGGAGATCCTGACTTCAGGAATAATCATCAACCATTATTGACCTTGAGATTACTCCCTCAATTCACCTGTAGATTGCTATTTAGCCCCAGGCCACAGAAAGCTAAATAAAATTGAATTCTGTACCCCAAAGCACTAGTACCTTCTTAATCAGGAGCCCATTGAAAAATGCTCCATGTCAACAAACCCTTTTTGCCCCAACTGGGACTCTGAATTCTTTCATAAAACCTGGAACACTGGCTTGGGCACCCCCAACTCTATTTATATAGATATATGTCAAATCTTTTTGTGCATATGTATTCTAGGGCAAAATCAATAATAAAGAAAATTCAGTAAAGATTTAAAAGTCAAACAGAAAAATAACCATGATGAATTTCCATACAGCTAATGAAATTCCTTTACAATTAGTAAAACTTTTCCTGAATATTTCCAGAAAAATTTAAACAAAATGCAAATGAGACCAAGCATTTGGTAGTAGTATATCCACCTTCCTACATCAAGGTATTTATGGAGACATGCTTATTTTTTTCAAAGTCAAATAAAGTTGTATTTTGTATTTGAATCCAGGTGTTCTGATAAACATAGATGTTTCCCTAAAATTCATCTTTTGGAAATCAATGAAGTAGTAGGAGAGTGAATAGGCAAATACAGACCTTGTAACTAAGTTAATGAACTTGTGTATGTGTGTGTGTGTGTGTATTTGCATGTGTGTGTGTGTAAAAGAAAGAAATAAAAACAGAAAAATAGAAAGAGAAAATTGTGACAAGCTTAGTAAAATCAATAAAAGCATTTTTTTTCCTTTTTATGGGAGAAAGAGAGAAACCCTAAAAATGAAAATGTTTGAGGAAATTATCATAAAGAGTAATGAAATTAATAACAAAGAAAGTGTTTTCTTTTATATTCCTGTGAATTGCAAGAGTTGGTTCAATTTACTAAATGTCACATAGTGACAGTAAAAACTTCCATCCATATTATGCCAATTAAATTATTATATGTTTTTTTTTTCTTTAATCTGGAAAAAAAGAAAAGAATTCCCTAGGAGAAACAATTAAATCAGCAATAAAATTCTTCATGTATCTAGCTAAAGTCCTACCAAGACTCAAAAAGGATGACATAATTAATATCACAAAATATTTGTTTTTCAAAGAGATAAAAGAACATCCAAACAATTGGATATCCAACACACATGCCTGGGCCAAACTAATGTACTAAAATTTAAAAATATCTGCACAATATGTTATATACTAAGTTATATAGCATTGAAATTACCAAATATTCCCATTCCCAATTTATATATGTATGTGCACAATATATCTAAACCTGCATACATGTATGTATATATATGTATATACATATACATATGCATATATTTATATCATATATGTATGTATATAGTATATATTCAGACATACAGATTGTGTCTAATTATGTGTATGTATAATATGGGGGACATGAGATAAATAATATAAATTAAATTTTATGAAGTATTTGCTGCTTACCTACTATTTTCAAAGCACTCTACTCAAAAGTAGGAATTAAAAAAAAATAATAGTTTCATTAACCTTACATTCTACTATGGAGATATAGAAAAAAGTAAATCCAAACAAAGTTTAGTTAATACAATTACAGCTGAATAAATCTAAATAAAGGTAAATTAATAAGGGAAGGAAAATATGACTATTTTTTAAAATGGCATTAAAATATAATTATAAAAAGTCATTTAAAATATGACTAAAAAATAATGAAGGATCTAAATGTCAAATAGGAAACTGGTGCATGGCAGAAGGAAGAAGAAAGAAGGAAATAAGAATCTACTACTTTATGTCAAATGTAGTACTAATATCTTCACACATGTTATCTCATTGGATTCTCATAATCTTCAGAATTAAGTGCTAGTATTTCCCTGACTCACCATATTTATTTTTATTTATTTATTTACTTACAAATAAGGAAAATAGACAGGGGTTAAGTGAAGTTCCCAAAAGCATACAGCTAGTAAGCGTGTGAGGCAAGATTTGAAATCAGGTCTTCCTTTATTTAGACCAAATACTTAATTAATTTTGATATTTGATTATGATAATTTTAGTTTTTAAAGTCACAACATAAAATAAAAGTATTTCCATAAATTAAAACAATATAATAATAAGAAAATATAAAAATGACAGAAATGTATTTAATGTCTCTGATAAAACTCCAATATTCAAAATAAAAATGCTGTTGATAACAATTTAGAAGAACAAGAGGCATTACACATTAGATAAGTATCAAAAAATGAACAAAGATTTGGAGACTATAGTGGGGAACTTGATGGTAATTTGTTAGGAAATGCTTGACTAAATAATAACAAAACTATGATATTCAAAATTATAGATATTATTGTTATGTGAAGGACAATGAATATGAAAACTGCAAAGGAGAACCATAAATTAGCTACAAAGAATACTTGAAGGAAGAGATTATCTGCATATAGAGAATGAATTGTTGAAGAGAAGTGTATAAAGAATGATTTTTTTATACAAGTATGTCTAATGGTAGCTATCTGTATATTGGCTGTGAAAGAGATAAAAAAAAAAAAACTAAACTTACATCATGATTTTTTGTGTATTTTAAAGCAATAACACACTGTATCATATGAAATTATTTTTATTATATTATTGAAATGCTTTTTTATTTCACAAATTATTTTTAAGAGAAGTTACAAAAACATAAGGGATAACCCAATGACTATGCAAAGAATTGTAATTTAATGTGTCTTCTATGAGGAATAAACAGGAAGCCAAAGTACCTGCATTGTAGATTATATGGAGGTAAAGTAGAAAGGCTGAAGTCATAAAGGATCTAAAAGCCAAACAGGAAACTAGCATGGCAGAAACCAGGTAAAGACTCACATTTATCACTATATACCAAGATAAGTTCAAAATGGGTTCATGATCTAGACATAAAGAATAATATTATAAATAAATTAGAGAAACATAGAATAGGTTACCTCTCAGATCTGTGGAGGAGAAAGGAATTTGTGACCAAAGAAGAACTGGAGATCATTATTGATCAAAAAATAAATAATTTTGTTTATATTAAATTAAAAGGTTTTGTAAACACAAAATTAATGCAAATAAGATTTTAAAAAGGAAGTATTGAGTTTGGAAAACATTTTTACAGTCAAAATTTCAGATAAAGGCCTCATTTCTAAACTATGTAAAGAATTGACTCATAATTATAAGAATTTAAGCAATTCTCCAATTGATAAATGGTCAAAGCTTATGAACAATTTTCAGATGAAGAAATTGAAACCATTTCTAGTCATATGAAAAGATACTCTCAATCATTGTTGATCAGAGAAATGCAAATTGAGACATTGAAATATAACTACACAACTTTAAGATTGGCTAAGACAACAGGAAAAGACAATGGTGAAGGTTGGAGGGAATGTGGGAAAACTGGGACATGGATAAATTGTTGATGGAACTGTGAATGGATCCAACCATCCTGGAAAATAATTTGGAACTATGCTCAAAAAAGTTATCAAAGTGTGCACACCTTTGACCCAGCAGTGTTTCTTCTGGGTTTATAATCCAAAGATATCTTAAAGAAGGGAAAGGGACTCATATGTGCGAAAATGTTTGTGGAAGCCCTTTTTGTAGTGTCAAGAAACTGCAAACTGAGTGGATGCCAGTTAGTTGGAGAATGGTTGAATAAGTCATGATGTATGCATGTTTTGCAATATTATTGTTCTGTGAAAAATGATCAAGAGTATGATTTCAGATTGGCCTGGAAAAACTTATAGGAACTGATGCTAAGTGAAATGAGCAAAACCAGGAAATCATTGTACACAGCAACAACAAGATTATACAATGATCAATTCTGATGCTCATGACTCTCTTCAACAATGAAATGATTCAGACCAGTTCCAATGGTTTTGTGAAGAAGAGAGATAGCTACACCCAGATAGGGGACTGTGGGAACTGAGTGTGTTTCATAGTCTTTTTTCCTCTTTTTTTGTCATTTACTTCTATTTTATTTTTTTTCTTATTTTATTTCATTGTTTGATTTGATTTTTTTGTGTAGCAAGATAATTGTATCAATATGTATGTATATATTGAATTTAACATGTATCTGTCATATTTAATATATATTGGACTACTTTACATCTAGGGAAGGGAATGAGGGAAAGGGAGGGGAAACTGGAACACAAAGTTTTGCAAGGGTTAATATAAAAGAATTATCCATGAATGTGTTTTAAACATAAAAAGCTTTAATGAAAAAAAAGTCAAACAGAAAAAATTTATATTTATTGCTGGAAGTAATAGGAACCACTGGAGTTTAGTGAATTGGAGGATGTCATGGTTATATTGGTGGTGCTTTAGGCAAATCACTTTTATAGCTGATTGGAGAGTGAAATGGATAGGGAAATACTTACCATTGTGTGAAGGGTTTGCTTGAACTCCAGTTGGAAAAAGCTGAACATAATTCATTTTGCCCTAAGCTACATGATAATAGGCACCAGGGATCTTCCATTGAGGCAGACAAGCTTTGAAGTATAGGGACTACTTTAGGGCAAGATTTCATGATTTGAAAAGTCATGTGATGTAGCTTGTCTCTGCATAAATGGAGCAACAACTTTGACACAAGATAGCAGGCTGAAAAACATAGCAAAAAATAGCAGAGCACACAGCATCAAAAGGAAAAGGACATTGTCTTTTTCTGGGGCACTGGACAAAATAAGCTACGGATTCAGACGACCAAAACAACAGCTTTCTAGAATCATTTAAGCAACTGCAGGCAAGAACTGGATTCAGATAGTTCTTGGGGAGATAGGGCTTTGAGAATTCATAGAAGAAAAATTTTCCTAATCTCAAGTTAAGGTAAATAATACTGTTTTGTTGAGATTTGTTCCTTTCATCTTTGATTCTTTATGTCAGCTAATTGCTAATTTAACGGTAAGCTGGTGCATATTACAAATTCCATCAATCTGTCCAAATATCATACATGTAGAAGATGTTAGAGGTCTGCTTTCAAGATAATCTGGATAGCTAATGAACTTTGCAATTGTTATTGTAATGTCCTTTCAGATTTTTGGAAGGTGTTTTTTTTTTTTTTTCCTTTGCCTAGGAAGCTGAAACTTTTGATATTTTTGACAGGTCCTGAACCATCATTTCACATGAAGTCTGATGGATTAATAAGAGCATCCATATTCTAGAAGTGCTGAATTCTTAGCCCAGTTTATTTTTTTAGCTCTAGATACAGAGTGTAATTTCTTACACCATCCAGAAGCATCCTATCCTACTATAATTCAATACAAATATTTTATCCCAATATTAAGTCTGGAGAACCAAGGGTCTGGGTCTCTAATCCAGCAATAAATGTGTCTTAATATGTGAACTTGGTGTCACCAGTACTATGTAGAAATAGAGCTCTGAACTAAGTTATGAATTTAATTTATTACCTTCTCTTCCATAGCAACTGAGACTAAAGTAGTATACAGGTCATTTTGCCCCTCCAATGTTAGATGAAATATTTATACTTTGCTCTTGCTATATATTTGATAAAAGTACTCCTTTATAAAAATTAAATGACATAAGGTGGTTTAATGGAACATGATTTTGCCACTGAGTCACTAAGTGAGAGGAATAGCCTATGGAGTCTCAAGCCAATGGCATAGAAAATAGGCAACCACAGTTATCTCAGGATATTCTATCACCCTATCAACCTAGAGAGAACAGGTTGCAACATGTCTGCCTCCAAAACAAAAAGGCCTTTGTCAACCACATAAGGATATAGTTTTCCCTATTTTAAAATATTGCTTTTTATGATATTTTGCTATATCATTTATGGTTTCTAATAGTTAAAGAAAATACTGTATAATGCTGCAGGACAAGTGTTATCTCTCATAGAAATTTAATCAACGTTGAAACATCAGAATTGAGTAGCACACACATTATATTACTTGTCACATGTGATCTTTAAACTCCCCTTATACATAATTCAATACCACAAGATCTATATTTTAGATTGTTTTCTTAGATATGCTTGAATTTTCACAAGCATTATCAGAGTGAAGATTCTACTATTGTCCAATGTGCTAAAAATAAAAAATAAAAAATATTTCTGCAAATGTATTTATTCACATGCCAAATAGTCTTTTAAAAGTGAGTTCACAAAACAAATAAATAATGAAATTGAGTGGCAAAATACTTATCTACTCTTCTCTAGATGCATTAAATAATTACCACACCTTGGGTCATGCCTTCACAATTTCAACTTCTATAATGTTGGGCAATTTTCTACCTATAGGTCAGTATCTAAACTGATACCTTTGAACCATAAGTCCTATGCCCTTTACACTTAAAATATTCCATTTTTCTAACAAAGGAAAAACAAAAACAATAACAATAATAAGAATAACCAAAAACAAACTTCTGATGTCTGGAAAATATTTCCAAGAAGAATTTGATTAGAGTTCTGAGGGAATATGCCATGGTCAAAGACTTTGACCTGTAACAAAGAACAAAGTATTCTTAGAATAGAGAAGATAATGTAAAATTTAAAATTAGAAGACACAGACTGGAGTCCTTCCTATGTGTGTTGGCTGTTAGACTGTGTTCAGACAATTAAAATTTGATGCCTCACATGTCTAATATGGGGGGGGGGGCGGAGCCAAGATGGCGGAGTGAAAAGGTGACTTTCTGCCTCTCCTCTGATCTTCTCTCAAATCAACAATAAAATAAGCCTCTGAACTGATCTTCAAGTAAGTCAACAAACTCAGAAATATTTGGGCACGGCTCTCTGGAGAACTTCATATCAGGTTAGTCGAACTTGGACAGAGAGATAAATAGACTACAACTGTGTAGGCCGGAAGTGAGGGTGGGACTCAGCTCGGCTCATCGTGGAAGAATTTCCAAACTCCAAACTCCAAATTCCAAACACCTGGAGTTTATCTGAGGCACTCGGGACACTCTGCCCTGATTGGGGACAGGTGTTCTGGCAGACTTGCCTTGTGTAAGGAGTAATTCAGACTTAGTCCTAGCCCCCACCGGCCCAGCACCTTAAATCAACTCACGGAAGTGCCCCAGGGCAAAGCGTCTTCAGCAGAGGTTTTTTTTTTTTTT